>CM045767.1:98479453-98705613 GCA_025200525.1 Camellia lanceoleosa | reverse complement strand
ATAATGGACCAATCCTATGGCCCCTTGTGTCCGGTTATTTGGCGAGTAGGGTTGGATTTTGAGCTTCAAGCCAATTCTTGAGTGCTTGAACCTCGACTCTGCAGTCGGCTATCTGGAACCTCTCGACTCAATTTTGGCCCCACAATTGCCCCCAACATTCCATTGTGAGTTGGGTAGGGTGTTTGGCTTCAAACTCGAAAGTCGAGCGAAAGTCGGTGGTATTGTATTCAACATAAATGTCCTGCACCGCTTCTCGGTTATCGTTTCAACTTCCGCCTCCTCGTATGCTTCTATTTATTGTGATTTAAAATTTAGACGTCTTTTCAAATATATACACGCTTTTAGGCGCGCGTGTTCATTTGGGGCCTCCCGAACTACCTCTGTAACTTCTACTCTTCTCTATCTCCATCGCCTCTTGTAAGTTCTCTCATTCTCTGCTTTGTTTTTGGCTTAGCATAATCCTATTAAGGTGAGGGAATGGTGAAACATTTAAGATCTCCTCTCGCCTGTCGAATTTCTAGCTTCGGCGCCATTTTCCATTCGATGGCGTCATGCATCATTTGTGGAGATGGCATCCTTGATATGGAGAGGGTTGATAAGCACGATGCGTCTTCCCTCTTCTATCAATCATGAGAGGTGGGGTCCTTCCCCATTCACCCTCCTTAGGGCCGTGCTTTGCCATTGGGGGTTAATCCTTTCCAATAACGTCGGCTTCTTAAGAATTCGTGATGGGGATTATCGCACTAAACATTTGCCTTGGAAGCAACCTTGGCATTTTGCTATTCGGCATTGCTCGCCTTGGCCAGTCTCTTTGGTCAAACTGGTGTTATTTCCTTAGGGCCAAAGACAATGTACATCCAACTAGTGACTATGCTTTCCGGCTTTGGGAGCGAGTCGATGATGTTATGGTCATCGTCCAAGCTGAGAATTGATTGAAATGAGTTGCTTTGATCGTATTCCTAGATAGAGGCGAACTAAATGGTAAAGTAACTTCTTTTATTTATTTACTTGTTATATTTATAAAACCACTGTTTTTGGGACCTCATGGTTTTGCTTTTTAGAAGCGATTTGAAAGTCTTGACCTCGGAGCCAGCGCCGATCCTTTCGAAAATCAAAAGCGCTCAAGTATTTTGCCGTCGAGTCTTGAGGCGAGGAGGGCAGCCCATATTTTGCTCCGCTCTGGTGACTTATCGACCTTTTCGTGAAAAAAACATCTAATTCGAAGGTGAGGAGTTTCTTGTCACCCTTATCTTGATTGATTGAAATTCGAGCAAAGGCGGTTCGAGGATTAGATTCGAATGACCGAAAGTTCTTTGATTGTCGAGTCAGACCAATTGGCCCAGAGGTTAGTGAGGCTTTGAAGTTAACATTTGAAAGCCGGCCTCAATTTGCGTGATCCTCCAGTCCACCTCGGGTCAAGAGGATCGTTAAGCAGCGATATTTTTCACGGTCTGGAGGACCTTCATGTTCTCGGAAGATATGGTGGGTTGAGCCTCACTAAACTTACCAAGAAATGACGAAACCTTGAAGGATGGCTTGTGTGGCGGAGATTTGGGCTGCAGTCTCGATCGATCCTCTTACTGTTATTGAGGAGGCGGCAAAAAAACGAAATGAGGTGGAACCTTTGGTGCGAGCAAGTGTTACAAGCCCCAGGCAAAAGGGTGGAAAGCGCCTGCCGATGTCGAGGCCGGCTTAGAAAAAGATTGTGCCGACAAAGCGACCTCGTTTGAAGTCGGATGAGTCGTACCTTTTGTTATTGACCCAAGATAAAGAATATGCGATCTCCTCCGATGCTTGGTGATCAAAGACCGATTGTTACTCGACTTCTTAGCGTCCGGATTTCCTTTCTTGACAAAGCGACTTTTCGGTATTTGGATCTGGTTGCAATTGGGTTGGCCGTGCAATCAGCTCTTTTGGTATATATTTGGATTTTGTCTTTTCTCTTTACGCAAATATTATTATGTTTTTAACTTCTTGTTTTGCAAGCCATCGGAAGGATAGCTAACATGGGTCGTCACTATCATGATCTTGGTCGTCGAGCTAATTGGCGTTTACAAGCGGAGATTGAGGGCCAAAGGTAAGTAGCATCGGAGGTGCCGTCTTTGAGATGGAAGAGCCATAATGCTAAGAATTGAGATCGATCGTCGAGAAGGCGGAATCTGATGTGACGAAGCTTAGATTGAGGTGATCTCTAAATTGGAGGCTGGGTTGGAAGAGATGAAGACGGCAAAGGAAACAGCTGACCTGAAGGCTTCCAGCGAATTCGATGCTGGGAAAAATTCGGCTTTGGAGGAATATGTAGAAGAAGTCCCCAAATTTGAGAATCGGGGATTTAAACACGGCTAGCTCAAAGCCCTTGCTGCTGCTGATGCGAAATTGGCTACGTTAATTCCATACGAGCAAGTGGATGTTGAGCATTTGAGTCGACTCGAGAACTAATTTTAGGCGGCTCTTGTTTTTTGTTTTAGGGTTTGCATGTAATTTTCGACTTTTTCTGACTTTTTGTCTAGTAATTTTCATATGTAAAATGGTTACAATTTGTGCCAATTTATAATGAAAATTCATTTTGTAATTTGTTACTAATGAATGAAATTGTTTGGTTCTTGTTTTGGATAAAGCGTTTTGTATACTTCTTGACTAGATGATTAGGTCGTTTAGATAGTTAGGCGTTTAATAATCCAAAATTAGTACATGAAGTGCATTGTGACATTATTACATATCAATCGGCATGGGGCGAGATGCTCGGCAGTTAGATTAATAAATTTGCCCTTACCCTTGCCCTAGCTTGATTGCATGGACTTTAAGGCATTCTCCATAGTTGTCGTTTAGATAATTAGGAAGTTTTAACAAGCCAAAATTAGTGCATAGCGTGGGTACGTGGCACATATCAATCGACATGGGGCCAAGATGCTCGGCGGTTAGATTAATAAATCTGTCCTTGCCCCGATTGCATGGACTTCAAGGCATTCTCCATAGTTGCCGTTTAGATAATTAGGCCGTTTAACAAGCCAAAAATAGTATATGAAGTGGCATGGCACATATCAATTCCTTTCGTTTGGAGGCCAAAAGCGTTAATGAAATTGCCTCGGGATCTGCATACCTCTGAATAAATGGGGTGATTTAGCGCCCGATTAGGTCCCTTATTCTTATTCATATTCGATTTGAACTAGCTTAGAGGCGAGGTGAATGTCAAACAAAGTGTTCTTCAACGTGAGAGGAGACGAGCGTTGGGTGAGCTAGATCTTGCGATGAATCGTGACTTGGCGAGCTTTGTCGTATGGGAGGAAGGGCGTCAAGGAAAGTGAAACGTCAACTTCAAGCCGAAGCAGATCACCCAGAAGAAGCATCAGCAGAAGCTCCGTGATCTGTTGGGGAATGAGTTAGGCGACACCACGACCATTGAGTTTCTGTTGTTAGTGGGGAATAAACCGATGGCTAGACTCCATGGTTAATGATTGGTGTGGCGGTCGAGTTAAACTCAACAGATCTTTCCTTAGGAAGTCCAACAATCGATGGTTGAACAACGAGATTTGGGCGTGTTTCAAGAAAGGTATTCATGGGCGGTGAAGGGGCTATATCGCCTATGAAATCGGCATCGTCTGCGTTCAGCCTTGTGGATGGAAAAATAATGCAGGTCCGCATGATTCGGAGCACGTCTTGAGAGAAAAGCCAAGGGCGAGCTTAGGGAGCTTAGAAAGGTTAAAGTCACCTATCGCATGCGGCGGGTCAATCTAACTTCGATTGTGGGCGAGGGTTACCGCGGTTATTGAGTCTTGCCATCGCCGATCGAGATCTGGCGGAACATGTTTGCCCTACAAAATCACGAGGCCAAAGGTTACGAGGAGGGCTTCCATGTTGGTCGGAAGGTTGGGATCGACAAAAGCGAAAGAGACACTGTGAGGAGGTGCCGTCTGAGAATCGGGGTTTTAAGCATGGTTGGATCGCGCCAAAAGGGTGTCGATTCCAACTTATGTGACTTGAATCATCGTGACCATTTGCCCTTTGCCATCTTTGAAGTTGAAAAGAGCAATGATGAAGCGACGAATAAAAATATTTGTTGTAATGTTCAGCGGGATTACATCTATAATTATGTATTTATTGGTTGGTCGAATAAAACAAAACTTTATTTTCAATGTTTTGTTATAATTTTTGTTACGCATATGTGCTCGTATGTGTTTTATTATATACATGTTTGAATAAGCGTATTTTAGATGAGTAAATGAATATTGATTGCCGATTTAATACGACATCATTATTATTCGCCTGACCGAAGGTTTAATCGGCCCAAAGGCGTCATTCGCCGATGGGGCTCGAATCCGAAGACTTTATTTGTGTCGTGATATCCACAAAGGCGCTCGAATCCGGAGGCTTAGTCGGCCCAAAGGTGTCATTTGCGATGGGGCTCGAATTGAGACTTTTGTGTCGTGATATCCACGAAGGCGCTCGAATCGAAGGCTTAGTCGACCCAAAGGCATTATTTGCCAATGGGGCTCGAATCCGAAGGCTTTAATTGTGTCGTGATATCCACGAAGGCGCTCGAATCCGGAGGCTTAGTCATTAAAGCGTCATTAAATCGATGGGGCTCGATTCGAGAATTTTGTGTCGTGATATCTCTGACGCTCGAATCCGGAGCTTAGTCGGCCCAAAGGCGTCATTCACCGATGGGGCTCTGAATTCAAAAGACTTTTGTGTCGTGATATCCCTTGGCGCTCCGAATCCGAAGGCTTAGTCGACCGAAAGGCGTCTTTCGCCGATGGGGCTCCGAATCTGGAGGCTTTAATCGGCCAATTGTGATATCCAAGGCGCTCGAATCGAAGGCTTAGTCGCCCAAAGGCGTTATTCGCGATGGGGCTTCGAATCTGGAGACTTTTGTGGCCAATTGTGATATCCACGGTAGCTCGAATCGAGGCTTAGTCGACCCAAAGGTGTCATTGTAGATGGGGCTCGAATCTGGAGACTTTATTACGTGTCGTGATATCCATGGCGCTCGAATCCGGAGGCTTAGTTGGCCCAAAGCGTCATTCGCCGATGGGTCTTCGAATCCGAGACTTTTTATGTCGTGATATCCGAAGGCGCCGAATCGAAGCTTAGTCCAAAGCGTCATTCGCCGATGGGGCTTCGAATCGGAGACTTTATTTGTGTCGTGATATCCACGAAGGCGCTCGAATGTGGAGGCTTTAATAGGAACATCTTTGAACTAGATTACATGCTAGGTGAAGGGAATCTTTGTACTACGAAAAAAGAGATGTACATGGCGAGCGATTGAACAAGCATCATGTCCCTAAGTTGGGCTAATGATAAAATTTGCGTAAGTCGTGGAATTCCAAGGTCGTGACAGACTCCTTCCGACATGTCTTTGAGTCGATATGCCTCTACTCTAGCGATTGAATCGATCTAATAGGGACCGTCCGAGTTAGGACCCAATTTTCCATCGGTGGTTTCTTCGGTGGAGCACCTTCTTCGGAAAAACTCTCTGTGTGTTGCAGTGCGATTGAGCAGCGTTGATTATCTGACTTTGCCGCTCTGCTGGTACCATGCCACAGACGCAAGGGCTTGATCTCTTAGTTCTTGATTAGAATCAAATCCAAAGCCGGACATCATGTCGTTTTGGCCCGTATAAAAACTTGCGACTTGAGTGTCGGTGGCGATCTCGAGGTAGGATTGCACGGGTTCCAAAGCATAGGGCAAGCGGCGTTTCTCGGTCGATCTTGGTGTAGTTCGATAAGCCCAGTCGCTCGGCAATTCTTTGACCCATTTGCCTTTGGTTTTCTCCAACCTCTTCTTGATGTTGGCCAAGATGGATTTATTAGAGCTTTGAAAGCCATTGCTTTGGGGATAATTTGGCGTAGAAAAGTAAGGCCAAATATCATATTCTTTGCCTGACTCTCGGTATCGCCACAATCAAACTAGGTGCCGTTATGCGAGATAAGAGCTTTGGGAATGCCAAATCTGTTATGATGTTCCTCCACACAGCGTTTAACGTCGGCATCTCGAATGTGTGTTAATGCTTCCGTTTCGACCTATTTAAGTGAAGTACTCATTGCGACGATCGGTATCGCTTGTTTCTAGGACCCTCGGCAATGGTCCTCGATATCAAGCCCCCAGTGGGTGAAGCGCCAGGGCGGTGATAGAGTTCAACTCTTGATGGCGAATGATTTAACGGGGAGAATTTCTAGCATTTGTTCACACTTTTTGCATAACACTCGGCGTTAGCTCTTATTGTCGACCAATAATACCCTGCGTTATAGCTCGATGGGCCAAAGAGCATCCGCGAGAATAAGCGCCTAAGCGCCGTGTATCTCAACGAAACTCCCGACTTTGTGCGGTGCACACATCAAATATGGGCGAAGAGTGACTTTTATAAAGCCTTTCTTGCGGATCCAAGTAGTATCACATGGCTTTGTTTAAGTAGCTTATGTGCTTCTTTGTTGTCCTCTAGAGTTGTTCGAGAAGATAAGAATTGACAATGGGATCCATCCAACTTAGTGCGATTCTATAACGTTGATTTGGACTTCCTCCGAAGGACAATGCTTAGCTCAGGATGAATCCTACTTCGATGGTCCGTTTTATCTCTGAGTTGATTGCGGAGGCTAGGCAAGCCAAGGCATCTGCATGGGTGTTCTAATCACATGTTATCTGGTTCAACTCATGATGGTCAAATTTTGCCAACAAGGAGTTAGCGTTTTCATGTAAAGCCGCCATCTGATGCGTTTCTTGCCGCGTACTTCCCCTTTAGCTGATTGATCACCAGTTTTGAGTTGCAAAACACAAGCAGACACCGAGCACCCAGAATATGTGCATTCCGCAAACCGGCTAAGAGGGCTTCGTATTCGGCTTTGTTATTTGATGCTTGGCCAAAGCTTGGCTGCTCAATTCTGCCGTCGAGGTCATGATTACAACCGGCTCCATTGCCCCGTTGATTGGGCGATCCATCACAATACAAGCGCGGATGTCTAACATAAATCCTCTAGTTCGGCTTCGGTCGAATTTCATCTGTCTTGAAGTCAGCGACATCAGACTTGAAGGCGGTGAGGCTCCCAGTGAATTCGGCAATAAAGTCGGCGAGCACCTATCCCTTGATTGAGGTTCTGGGTAAAAATTGAATATCGTACTGGCCAAGTTCCACGGCCCACTTTGAAACACGTCCAGATGCTTCGCCTTTGCGTATCTTGTCGGAGGGATAATCTATTAGCACCCTAATCCTATGCCCCTGGAAGTAATGCATGAGCTTCCTTGCTGCCATAACTAGGGCTAGGATGAGCTTTTCCAGTGGAAGGTAGTGTGTTTCGGCGTCAACCATTGCCTTGCTCACATAATACACCGCCGCTCCCTAGCTCTTCCTTTATCAATACGGTCTTGATGGCTCGATCGAAGCGCCGGTACAAAATGAGCGAGTCGCCCAGAGGGTGTTGTTAGGAGTGGTCTTGAGTGGAGATAGGTCTTGAGGATGAAAGCGACTTCCTTTTCGGCGGACCATTCAAAGGCCTTGCCTTGCCGTAGTGTATGAAAGAATTGTTGGCGTGATCGTGGAGCGGTGATAAACTTTATTGAGTCTGACCATCCCATCAACTTTTGAACATCCTTTACTGAACGGGGGGAGCCAAGCTCTAGGATTGCTGTGATTTGCCTTGGGTTAGCTTTGATGCCTCTGTGGTTGACAATGTAGCCCAAGAATTTGCTAAAGCCGATACCAAACGCACATTTGGAAGTGTTCAACTTCATTCCATATTTGCGTAGGATGCCTAATGTCTCTTCCAAATCGGCTATATGATTCTACTCTTCTTTGGATTTGACCACCATATCGTCAATGTACACTTCCATAGTTTTGTCGAGTTTCTCCTTGAACATGGTGGTGACCGGTCTAGTAGGTTGCCCTGCATTCTTGACCAAAAGGCATTACCTTATAGCAATAGGTTCCTCTTGGGGTGAGGAATGCGACTTGGTCCTTCGGATGCATGGCGATTTGATGATAACCTCTATAGACATCAAGGAAACTCATACGCTGATGGCGCGCCGTAGCATCTACAAGCTGGTCTATCCTGGGAAAAGGAAAATAGTCCTTTGGGCAGGCTTTGTTTAGGTCCGTGAAGTCTCCTTCGCACTCGCCAAGTCCCATTTTTTCTTCTTCACCACCATTGTATTAAAGAGCCATGTAGGGTAGGTCACCTCCTAATTACTCGGCGTCAAGCGACTGTCAACTTCCTCAACAACGGCGGAAGTGTGCTCGTGGTCGGCCACGGCTTTTTGAATGATCGGCTTACACTTAGGATCGACATTCAAATGGTCTTTAACCCAGACGGATCAATACCGGCATCTCGTGCGAGTCCATGCAAAGACATCGAGGGTGTTGAAGCGAGAAAGATATTAGTTGTTGTCTGTTGGCCTGATTTAAGGAGGCGCCGACCATGAAGAACTTGTGTGGCCTTCCATCGATTTGCACTCGTGCTAAGTCTTCTGTTGCCTTTTCTTTTGGGGGCCGCCCAACATCGTCGAGACTTTCTCGATTTGGCAACTCAATGGAATTCACCTGTAGTTCCTTTGGCGTTTTCTTAGCAAGAAGGTAACATGCTTGTGCCGATTTCTGGGAGCCACGGTTTGCTCAATACCGCGTTCTGTTGGGAAGCGGAGCAGCTGATGATAGGTCTTGGGCACGGCACATAGCATGCAACCATGATCGCCCATGATGAGATTATATGGCGGGCGGTCTGGCGACCAGAATCCCACATCCTTGTTCGGGAACACCTTTCGAGCAGAAGTCTGATTTTCCCCAACGGGTACTCTGGATTGGCATTGAAGCCGAAAAGTGGATAAGGGGCCGGAGAGAGATTCGATTCGGAGAAGCCTAGTTTGGTGAATGTCCTGTAGTACATAATCTCCGATGTACTCCTTGGATTGATAAGTACGCGCTCAACTATGAATCGATTTCTGGCGTAACTCAATTACCAAGGATCGTTGTGGGCGTTGTTACTCTGCCAAATCGAATCATCAAAGTGATAACCTCGGCTTCATGGGGTCATTTAGCAGTGAGTTGTTCTTGAGGTTAGACTTTGGTGAATCGCGTGCCGTCGATGACATTGGCAAAAGTATATCATGCGGATCATGTGGGCGAATGTGAATCTGTGTCAAGGTATTACGTTGGTTGGGTTTCCTTCACGGGCGTCTGGTTGTAGCCGGCCATCTTGTACCAATATACCGTCGTACAGGGTGAATGACGGTGCTTTGAATTTCTTGGATAGGAGGCGCGCTGCGATTAAATGCGTACAAAAGGATCGTGTTGATCGTCATCCGAGCTGTTTCTCCTTCACTTAAGCCTTGTACGGGGACTCTCTTTAGAAGAACTGGAAATTTCAAACCGTCTCTCCTTCTTGGGCTCTGAGTATAATGAGTCAGAGTTGCTATCAGCATCTTGTTGTTGGGCTCGAGATCGTCGACCAGCTGCCCTTTCGGGTCGTTCTGGGCTTTGGTATGCAGCTTGTTTGGACTTCGCCACCTCCAAGGCCAAATCTTGACGGAGATGTTTGTTCTCTGCAATCATGCTTTCCAATCTTTGTTCGTTTTGCTTTGCTTGTTCCCGGAGCACTTGCATTGCTTCGTGCTCCGAAGTCGAGGGTGAGGCGAAATTTAAGGCACGTCTTGTGGCGATAGTCTCTGTTCCAATCATGTTTGTTGGAGTGGTTTCATCTTGCGATATAGTCGACGGTGGTGTCGGAGGATCTTCCGTCATGCTCGCCATGGATGTGCTTGAGTATTCCCACAGATGGCGCCAATTGTGGAGAAGTGTTTTGGAAATACTCTTCTGATCCTGGGAGCACTCGAGATCCGCTGATAGTCACCTGAAATGGGATAAACACTCCGGTTGGGGGTGCCGGAATTAGCACTCCGACGGAGAAGTTAGTCTCTACCCTCAAGAATGCTCGTGTTCTAAGTTATGCATAGTAATTCTCACATACCTCATTCTGGCTGATGTTTCTTCTATTTATATCTTTTATTCTTTGGGCCTCGGGATTAGGTCCATCCCTCACTTCATATTCGACACATTTTATAATGGACGATCCTACTGGCCCTTTAATCGGTTATTTGGCCGAGTAGGGTTGGATTTTGAGCTTTCGAGCCAATTGCCGAGTGCTTCGAACCTCGACTCTACCAGATTCGGCTATTCAGAACCTCTACGACTCCCGAATCTCGGCCCCCACATACTTAAATATTCATGAACTTATATAAGTGATCTCACAAAAATGTATAAGAAAGACACAAATTTGTGTAAGTCTTAAGTTTTCATGAACTTACTCGAATTTGTATTCAACTTACATATTTTTACATTATCACTTCTATAAATTCATGAAAACTTATATAATTTTGTGATAAAATTATATACGTTGTGCATTCCACACCAGACCATTTTCCCATTCCGAAACTACTTGGAAACAAATTTCAACCATTTTATTGAATTCATTGTACTTGTAAACTGCCTTTTATTACACTTTGATGTTCTTTACTCTAGTATTTGGTATTAGGCCCGGGCTTTTTCTTCCGTTCAAAATCGGATTGGAGTGTACTATCTGGCTTCATAGGCCCACTATAGAGTATATATCGATAATTTGAACCGTTGAATAATTAGGACTCGTCGAGTATTTCATTTTTGCAAAAAATCATATTGATTGGATATAGATAGCTACTTGATTAGATCAAATTTGTGTTAACAGTAATTATGATTTTAAAAATAAATTATTGACACAAATGTGATATAATTAAGTAATTATTGATATCCGATCAACGTAAATTATTATAGAGATGATATACTCGACGAGACCTATATATTGGACGATTTGGGTTATCAATATGAATTTTGCAGAGCCCAGAGCTTTAACACTCTAATTGAAAGACCCATCTGGAAAGAAACTGAGTCCTTGGTATTATTATTATATTCCTCAGTTGTTCAGTTTGACTAAAGTCTAATATATTGGAAGATTACCAATAAGGTTATGGACACAAAATTGATCATAAAAGTTAGGATAAATTATTAATAGATTTTAATAGTTAAATTTAATTGTCATTAAGTCTTATTAAAATAAGTTAAGCCTTGTTGGAGAACATGCTATTTTAGTAACTTTTGACTTTTTAGCTAAAATATGAGATAAAAAAAAAAAAAACTAGTATGTTTGGAATGATTTTTTAATTTTTACGAAAAGATGTGCAAAAAGTAGAGAAAAAAGGAAATTTTTGAATTTTTGTTATAGGTTATTGGTTTTTAATTTTTTAGTGACTTTTTGACTTTTAGGCTAAAGGTGATGTTATCAAATGATGCTTTAGTACAATTGTTGTTAAAATAATTTTTGTGACTATTTTTTGCATATATCGCTAAAAATTGATAATTAGTGACTTTTTTGTCACAATTTTTATAAATTGTAGCTAAAACTTACAATTAGTGACTTTTTTTTGTGACATATTCAAATTGTCACTGAAAATTGAAAATTAGTAGCTTTTCTTGTGACGATTTTTTTTAAGGGCAAAGCACTATTAAATCCTAAATTTGAAAATGTTAAACCATTTATTCTTGTGTTTATTTTGAAAGACTAATAGATCCCATTCCAATGTTAAAGACTTTAAAGTCCATGCTTTATTTGCTATGTATCAAAAAGTAAGGGGTAACTATGGGTTATTATTTGTGTTGAATTTACCAAAGAAGCCAACATAAAAATGGAGTGTCTCTCTTGTGTGAGTGCAAATAGAAGGTAATTTCTGGGTTGGGGATTGTGATCCCGATGTTACAACGATTTTGATTCCGTGATTACCGAGATTTTTTTTGTTAGGGTTGGTAATGCTGATGTTAATTCCCAATTTAACATTTGATTGTCGCCGAAAACCCTAGTTTGCTTAAAACCTCATTTGTCAAAATTCGTTGCTTCCATTATCAAGTTGGGTTTGATCAGCATCACATCCAGTAATTGGCATTGAATATGACATCTATACATCGTTGGCGCCGGCGATCATCGTGGTAACACATGGCGGCAGGTATGTAATGTATAGTTTGCTGATGTGTGCATGTGATTTTATGTTGTAGATTGTTGTCATCGACTTGTTATGTTGTATCCCCTCGTCGATTGGTTGATGTTGTTGTGTCCTTACATGTGATGTAGTATTGTTATAATGTGGACCAGTGTCCTGGTTTGAGTAAACATTGCAGTGGTTCTTTACTTTTGTTATGGCCAGTTGTGTGTTTTTAAAGTTAGTGAGGACCCTTGCTTTTGGGTGATTTGGTAATGAGTGTGAAAAGTGTGGAAATTGATTTTTGTGGACCATGGCCACCTGTTTGGGTCGGGTTTGAGAATAAGTTAGTAATGAATGTTGTGTTGCTAAATTTAAATGTGTAAGTTTCTTGAATTACAATGAGGGGTGTACAATTGATTTGGGTGTGTTGATGTGGTGTATATGTTTGAGGGTGATGTGGTAATGAGTGGGTAAAAGTGAGAGGGTTGGCCGAATTTGAGAATAAGGTAGTAGTTGTTTTGGTGGAGTAAAAATTACAATGTTACTTTAAAGTTGTAAGTTCCTTGAATGCTAGTGAGGTAATTTTTGGTTCTGATAATTATGTGGTAGGCGTTGTGTTGTGGTATGTGTTTAGGTATTTCAAATGTTATGGTGTTTGTTTTACACGGTAGAATAACATCATACTCCTTAGTGGTTTTTGTCCACGGTTAAAAAATTGTTTTGGTCAAAATGTGGGAAAATGGTCGTTTAGAATATTGTGGTTAGATGTGCAAGCAATGGTCAAAGACACGATTAGGGCAACTAGTTAATGATTAAATAATGTTTTTGTATGACAAGTTTGTGGTGGATAGTTAGTGTTAGTATGTGTTGGTGATATGGTATTGGTTTGTTGATTGTTCTTGTGGTGATATTACGAATGTTGTGTTATTTGTTATTGTTGGTTGGTTGATTTTTCTTGTGCTGATTTAGTAATGTTACTGGTGGTGTAGGAAGTGTAAGCCAGAAGTGTGTGACACGCAAGGCGGAATGTAGAACTCCGTAATCATGTTCTTGATTCGGACTTCAACTCGATTAGCAACAAGGAGACAATCAAAATTGCATTCAAAACAGGCAGAGCAATTATGCGGCCTATGAAACAAGCTGTTGTGGACACAAAGAAGCTAATGTACCAGTTGAATATCGCCGAAGTGATCAAAACCGTGTTGGAGTTCGATTTTGGTGATGGTCATATCAAGCAATTACAAACGACGCCGTTTTGGCTCATGATTGACACGATTCGAGTGTATAAATTGGATTCAAATGCATATAAGAAGTGTGATGTAATCATGTGCCGTATAATTCAGACATACAATATAACTGATGAGAAATTTTACATCAGGGGGAGAGGGCTACTGATCTGTAATAGTGACATCTGGTTACTATTTGGGGTGTAATGTGGGAAGGAGAAGTTGGATTTGGCGCATAGTGGGAAGGGACTGGTAGATTTTATACAATGATGCTACCCTAATGTCAGTAGGATTTCATCGAAGGTAATTAAAGATGCACTTGTAGTGGCAATGCGTGGGAGGACGGAGCAAGGCGAAGAAGATGTTGCAAAATTGATGTGTTTGTACATATGTGCGAAATTATTTTTCGTTACGATGGGTGAGTCCATTAGGTGGGCGTTTGTGCAGGTTATCGATAATTTGGAGACGTTACGATTGTATGATTGGACAACAAAGATCCGAAACTCATTGGTTGCTTCATTGAATGAGGCCACAACAGGTTGGAATGGGTTACCAGGTGTGTGGTTACGTTACTGGTATGATTTTGATTTAAAGTACAGAAATACCCATAAGCTATAAAACATTGACCACAAATAGATGACGTTGTATTTACCATTACCAATGTTTTCAATTTGTAATTTCTCCTTTGTGAGCACATGGGCATTATAGAGCTGGATATGCGGAATGTTTCACCACGATTTTGCCGATGGAACCTTGGAAAAGTCATCGGGAAATTGAAAAGTGTGGAATTATCGGTGGAGGGTTCCATAGAGGTATGATGTTCAACTTGTTGTTGAGTTATGTTATATGTTTGGTTGATTCATAATTAATATATGGTATCGTTGTGTTTTTTCCCCAAGTTAATCTTGATAAACTTGTGGAGACTGTTATTGAAAGGTATTTTGTTAAGGTTTTCGTAGATGCACAAGGCGGTGTGGAACAAGGTGGGAAAGTGTTGGAAGTGAAGTCGGTGAGTGTGTGGGATGGGTTGGCTGCTAATGCGGTTAATGCTGTTGTGAACTTTGTTGAATTGAGTTTGGATTGTTGGCAACTAGATTCGCCACATGGTGGCGAGGTTGAATGGCTGTCGGACTTGAAGAAAGAAGAAATTCGCAATGCGCATTCATATGGTATCAACAATGAAGCTTGTTACAACCCAAACCTATCCCTAAAAGTTTAGGACATGACTGGCCTGTACTCAAGCCTCAACTCAAAATCTGAGAATATCATCTATTCAACAAAGGGGCCTAAAGCGAAAGCAATTAAATAATACAACATCCATCGAGCCGTGTGTATATGCGAGGATCATTACACAACTTCCTATAATCGGAGAAGTTCACATGCACTGTTTAGATAGAAATACAGTCCAAGGCAGGTATATGTACAAATAGTTAATAACTCAAAAGTTATATGACCATAAAATGTTCAACAAAGCCAGCAAAAACATTACAAAAATGTGGCACTGAACTCTTTAAGAAACAAAAAGACTCCACTTGGGATTACCCAAAAATGTCCAGAAAAAGGCGCCTGAAGCTGACCTAGGGCTAGCCTCCAAGCTGACCACTTACAAAACATACATGAATATGGAATGAGTCGCCGATGAATAATAATAATGCAATAAAGCATATAAATGAGCATGTGTTTTGCAAAACGTGTATGTAATACATGTATGTCCTTTTTATCAATACCTTTCAAAACGGCCTTGGGCCTAATTATAATAATAGAATGACCTCAGGCCCAGTAATAACAGAATGGCCTCGGCCCAATATATTATACCATAAATAAGTCCCATCTCATATCCACATTCCAATTCCAATTCCAATTCTTGTAGCTCATTCATTCGAATAACATGACTTTAGAGAATCACGATTAGCGTATCAAAATAAATACAAGTGAGTATATATTTACGCTACTATTACTCATAGTGATCTGGTCATGCAGTAGTCCCTTCTGGTGAATGACCTATACATCCCATACATAAACTGATAAGTAATGCATTCCTTTCTTAGCTTATTGGCTTTCCTTTTTCTTTCATTTTGTTCATTCTCTATTCATTTTTTTAAGTCTTTGAGAGGGCTATTAATAGATTCAGAAGGCCAAAAGGGGTATCAAAAAGCGATGAAATTTTCCCCATTCGCATGTGTGGAGGTCCCCATCGTGCGTCTTGACCCGCACATGCTTTTATTTCAAAAAGCCGACTTCTACCTTCCCTATTTTCTGCACGTGCGGTTGTGAGCCCCGCATGTGTGACTGTGCATCCCACACGTATGGCTATAAGCCCTTCATGTGTGGTTCTGAATCTGTTTGTGTAGTCCGAAATGCCACAAAATAAAGCTTTCCAAACACATTTTCAAGGCTCAAATCAAGCAATTTCTCTTAAGAGAACATGATATAGGAACTGTGGACTCGCCTTTTTCTCGCGCCCCGCCTTTCGGAAAAGGGTTGGAAAAGAAAGGCCTCACAATTTGGACTCCCACAGTTTTGAATCTAGTCTCACTAAGTGCAATGTAAAACTGATAATCACCAAAGAGTCCAAATCCGACAAATCTTTTTGGAAAATCGATTTTAAATCAAATAATGCCAAAATTGGACTGCTTTGCCATATTACAGAGTCGCCACTTAAATATTTTATTTTTAGGAAAATCTAGGAAACCTTGACTCATGCCAAAGGCCACGTGTCCGTCATCACCAAAGTTGCCTCGGCTCGGGAACTTAGGTACGAGAGGGGAAGGTCCTGAAATGAGCACCCTCGCTCGCCCGATCAAAGATCGGCCTCTACTAATCATGATATGATGTTTTATAAACATTATGTTTTCTTATTCTGATTATTAGACTAGCTTTACTATGTGATGCACACAAGCAAGTATAGACTAGTTTGCAAGACTTGGAACAATTCAACTCATGTTTGTTTGCTAAAATGGTTTGAACTTGCCATCCTCAAGTGGGCTTAAAGATGTGGATTTGCCACCAAACATAGTGGGCTTAAAACATGATTTGCCACTTAACAAAGTGGGCTTAAAACACATATTTGTTGAATCGTTCCAATTTAAACAACAAGCCTTCATTCACAGGCATTCATGCAATTTAGCATTTAAGCACATAGCCTCATAGCAAGCATGCGAAACATGGCAACGTGGCAATCACACTTATGCAAGTATGCTAAAACATAAAGACTTACCGAGTACTCCAAGCCAAAACAAAAACTAGTTAGAAAGATGCATGATCCTAACTATACAAGGTGTCTAATGCAACACATGCGATAATGCAGTTAATAGGCTGGGCTACTATATGGCATATGAATCAATTTGAACAACATGCGATTAAACACGTATTCAAAGAAGTATTAAAAGTGCAATGTAGTTTGAATGATGCGCTGAGCCTCGGTGCATGCAAGACAAATGAATGGATGCAAACATGCAAGCATAAGGTATGCTAATTGAAAATGTTCCTAATCTAACCATCAAAAGCGATTAAATAAAAGGGAGAAAGAAGTGGGATTGGAAGACATGCATACACGTCCTCGTAAAGGAGGGTCCGAATGAATAAGCTAACTACTACGCTAATTAAGCTAACTAATATAAACCAAAACTAATTAACTATTCTAGTTAACTAATTATTACAAACCGAATTAAGCTAATTAATTACAAAACTAATTAATTAACTAAATAGTTACAACACTTGTATGAATGAATTAGTTAAAACTAACTAATTAAGCAAAGCAAGTAAATGGCCTTGAGGGGCGAGGAATGCATGCATGCTCGGCTTATCCACTCGAAAATGCCACTGCCTTGCCGTTGCAGCCTTTGTTTGCACATGTTTGATCACTGAAAATTGCACCAACTTCCAGAACACTTATGCTCCACCTCAGGAACACACTGAGCAACTTTCTTCATTGATGGATGGTCGGCTACTGCTGGTGGCCGTTCGGCGACCCCTTCTCTGAATTTCCTTTTTTGCTGCAACAGAGAACAAACAGATGCAAAGCAGTGTATTCTCAAGGAATGTATGTACTGCTACCCTCGTTATCATCACACAAGCTCAAGGGAGTGTAGCTCTTGGTCCTCAAACCATCAACCAAGCATTTTCCATGCATGATGGCTAAGGAACCAAGCTTGTACAAGCTTAATGAATGCACGAACAAGACTAAAACAACCATCACCCTATCATGCATGATCAAGGGCGACGGTGACCAAGGAAAGTGGCACATTTCAATCATTTCGAGTATGAAATGTCCCATTTTTCTTGTGTTCGAATTAACGTCCCATCCGAACACATGCAATGCAACATAAAAGATGTTTATCTTGCCTCTTTTATTTGTTCATTTTTGTTTACTCATTTTAGATTAACAATCCATTCTTTAATTGATTAGTCCAAAAGTGAGTGTTCTCTAATGGAAAGAAGGCTTAAACCACAAGTGCCTTGGGCATGAAAGAGACCTCATGCCGTTGATAATGAACCCCCGAGGGAATTAAACCATTAAGCATGAATGTCTCAATTTCATACTTAAGCAAACAAGTGGTTTAAGACCACTTTCAAAGAAAATGAAAAAGTGAAGAATAGAGGAAGATTGCATAGATTTCAGTGTTGAAATGGAGTGCAAAATAACACTAAAACATGCTATCAACTCAAAAGAATGATGATCAAAGAATTAAAACATCAAACTAGTGAAGGAAATTGCACTACAACCATGCCATACAAGGCTCAAAGGACTTAACCAGCCCCAAAAATAGCTATAACAAGTCAAAATAGTAGCAAAAATATGCTGGACCAAAGCTAGGATAGGCTATAAAAACATGCTAACATGTAAGGCAACTAGGCATGCAAGCAAGACAATAAGAAGGGGAGGCTATCCCCTCAAATTTTGGATTTCAAAAGTAGGTTTTTGTCACTAAAAATCCTCTGAATTTCAGTGGTTTCAAGGCCCAACTCCTGACGAAATTAGGATAGGGTAACCTTACCCCATCATAGGGATATTTTGGCTCTCAATTGCTTGATATGTGCTTTTAGAGTGAAACTCTGCAGGAATGTATGTATTAGTTACCAAGTTGGTATCTGTTTTGGGGTAAAATTTAGTAGAGAGCACAATTATTCAGCTGTGATCATATCTGTTCTCGTGAATTAGGCTGAAATACTGCTTGTTTTCTCTTTTGCAAGGTAGTCCTGGAACCATAGCTTCAGAAGGCTCCAATATCCCCCAGGTACTCTGGACTTGTGTCAATAGACTTTGTTAGGTCAGAGATTCAGTTCAAAAGAGCAACTAGTGTTTCCTTTGCTGGTGGCAGGGCAAAGAAGGGCCAGACAGGGCTTACTGGTTCAACTGATCCGATAGCCACCAGTTAGATCACCTTTGTTCAACTCATCAGATCCGTGATGGCATAGAGTCTGGAAGAAGTTGTGGCCATGATAGCGGCATTAAACCAGGGAATCGCTATGTAGGATGAGACCAATGCTGAAATGCAACGCCCATCTGGAGCACCTACCACACATCTAGTCTCGGGACCCCAGCTGAACTTTGACCCACTTCCGCCAACTGAAGATTTGCATGGTCCAGATCCCCGAGAAGGGTTGGCTCAGGCTTGAGTTTTCAAACCCCTGTTGCAGCCTAATGAGAGTCTTTATTCATTTGATATTAATGATCTCGATCTGACCTTGGTGAAAATTACGAACCTTGAGAAGCAGTTCAAAAAGGCACAAGGCCTTAAATCCATTCCCGACATTGAGGATGGATACACCGAGGCTGCCGTAAGGCTCCCAGATAGATTCAAAATGCCACACATTGACCGTTTCGACGGGTCTGGAGATCCTATGGTATATATCTGGCTTTTCTTGGATGTCCTGAAACTGATGGGTCTGACTAAGCCGCAGAAACTCTTTCTGTATGGAAGAACCCTGTTGGGCATAGCAACCATTTGGTACGCCAAGTTGGAGGATAAAGTGAAGCAGAATTGGGAAGAGTTGGCTGAGGCCTTTGTCAATCAGTACTTTTACAATACCCAACTTGAAATAACCACTCAAGACATTGAAGCAACCCGTCAGAATCCTACAAAGTCTTTTGTGGAATTTGTTGCAAGGTGGAGAGCAAAGGCAGTACAGATGACAGATTGCCCTTCTAAGAGGGAACAAGTGTGGACAGTGGTGCAGAATCTTGAGCTTGATATGTTGCAAAAGTTAATAGTGGCTCCACTGTTCACTTTCAAAAGTTTACATAAATTGGGGGTTCAGATCAAGAGTGCATTTAATAAGGGGATTATTCCCAAAACAAGTGAACCAATAAGAAGGGTGATTTTTAAGTACCAATCTTGTGGTAGCACTATTCCCAAATCCATTGAAATCAATACAGTCGCCACAGTTGACCCTTTTGCCAAATTAAACCTGGAAACAGCTAGCCCAGTCTGAGCTCAAGGCAGAACTTTCACCCCTCTCTATACAAGCCTAACCAACGCACTAAAAGTCCTGATGGAAAGAGGGTATCTCAAACCCCTTGATTCTCAACCCGTGCTTGACCCACTCCCTGTTAGACATAACCCCACCAAATACTACGTGTATCATGAGCAGCGTGATCATGGCACCGATCGTTGCTATCGTCTTCGTCATGAGGTTCAGAATCTCATCGACAATTAGAGGATAGCTCCACCTTAAGACCCCAATGACTAAGTACCTCATCCACACCTCAATCTAACCCATATGCTGCCATCCACCTACAACCCCAGCATATACATCACCCTAGCCCATCTACCCAAGCCTGAGGTGTTTATCCCAGAAAGCATGGACTTATGCATGATGGATGCACTCGAGCCCCAATCATCTCAAACCCGTGAACCCACTACTTCTGAGCTGATGAGAATGATTGAAGATCTTCAGAGAACTGTGGTAGATCTAGCCTTTGGAATATTGGCTCCATCATCGACCACATCACATGCCAGGAATTTCATGCCAAAAGGCTCCCCACTCTTGGGACAAGCTACAATTGAAAATGGCCAACCTAAAGTTATCTCAGGTCTGGGCAATGACATGTCGACAACAACTGGGCTCTGCTCTAATATAGCGATCCAATCCCTTGGCAAAGTGGAGGCAAGTGGTAAGAACAAGGTTGGGGTAGGTATTGGTCCCTATGAACACCTTTAGTGGGCTGTTGAGGCTTTGAAGGCCGAAAGGCTGAACAAACAGCAAGTGCTTGTAGTTGTTGCAAAGACTGTGGATGACACTTTTGGCACTCAGGATGAGAGCATTCTGAATCAAGGGGCACGCTAGGAAAAGGGATGTCGTACCAGAAATACCCCTTTCAGCTCCAATTCTACACTTGGAAAAGATCAGCAAACCCAGTCAACATCTGCTAACCCCTTTGCCGGTACATCCAACATAACTCCACAAACTTCGAAACACCAACCCCGAGGCTAGAGGGTCTTTGCTCCGCTTTACATGACCTTGTCCAAAGCTTTTTAAATCCTTATAGGACAAGGCCATCTCAGACCCTTTGAGCCTTGGCTTCTCCTGGATCCTCTTCTGGCCAAGCACAATGCTGCCACGTATTGTGTCTTCCATCAACAAATCGGTCATGACACTTACGTTTGTTTTCGTCTTTGCCATGAAATACAAGATTTGTGTGACAACAAGGTCATCATCGCACCAGGTCCTGCAAAGTCTATTGACACTAGATCAATGAACTTGGGGGATAATATGATTATGTGATCAGGGGGTGAACCACCAACTGATGGCGCACATTTTTACTCCAGATGTAGTGGATGGCACGTACTGTTTTGAGCAATGTGCAAATGTTGTTTATATTACTTTCTGACTTGGGTATTGAGTCGGTTCTGTTGTGTTGTATTGGCTCAGTTTTGTTGTGTTGTATTGAGTCAGTCTTTTTGTACTGAGTCAGTCGAGTCTGTCTTGTTGTATCGAGTCAGTCTTATTGTGTTAGGGTCAGGTGATTTCAGGGGTGTTACCTCGGACATCATTATCTTGTTTTGTGTTTTCCTTTTACATACTTTCTTTTGCGTCTGTTTTTGCCATTGAGCCAGTTGTGCTAGAGGTTTTGGAAGAAACGACATAGATTTTCACCTACTTTTTTGTGCCTTGAAATCATTGCATTGACCTAGGTTTTTCAAAACTTTTCGAACACTATGATGAAAACAAAGAGGAAGGAATTCCTCGGGATTTGTAAAAATTTGATCAACTGAGAGAAAAAGAGACATGCTAAGCCCTTAATGAATGAGATCATGTTTGTTAATGTGAGTACTAAGAAGGATCCTGGCTTGATCCAGATTGGTTCTACATTGTCTTTAGTGCGAGCAACTAGTCGCTTTCTTAAAAGATTTCAAAAAATGTTTTGCGTGGTCCTATGAAGGCATGCGTGGAATCGCTCTTGGGGATCGGCTCCAGATAGGATACCTCTCAGCCTCAAGCCTCGACCCTTTTGCTTTCAGAACCTTGAACCTTGACTTAGAATGTTCAAATGATCAATCACAATATCAGGCTTGTATGGTCGGATTGGAAGCAACCCTTGAACTAGGGCAAGAAGATCAGATGTAATCAAAGGAAGGTTGCAAAGCTAGATCAAAAGTAGCCTTTGAACTAGGGGCAAAAATGTCAGATGTGCTAAAAGATTCAAAGGATGGTCATTCAGCAAACTAATGAAGACTGGCAAGAAAGCCAGATTGCAGAATCTGAAAGGAGAAAGTTTTTGCTGAAGGACAATCGAGTTCCTATCTACAACACTAGGGGCAAATTCAGACCCCAATTGGATGGGCTCTTACATCATCAATACTATTTAGTCAGCAACAACAGCTATTCTCATGGATTTAGATGGCTAGAGATCCTACGACCATTCAACATGAACAAGTTAAACTTTTTTTATCCTTGAGAGGCTCACTGGGCCAAAAACTCGGAAGGGCGACCCAAACAAAAGTTAGAGCAAGAAAAAAAAAAGAAAACAGAAGAAAGAAAATGAAACAAATGGAAACAAAGAAAAAAGAGAAGAAAGAAAAGAAAAGGAAAAGAAATGAAATGAAAAGAAAAATAGCTCGCAAGGTTGAAAACCCGGAAGGGTGGCCTTGGCAAAAGTTAGAGCACAAAAGGAGAGTGTCAACACTCGAGTGAACATCAACCTGGAACTACGTACGGCCTGATTCCCATCTTTGGGATACGTAGGCAACTTCATCCTGAAGTCCGACCCAAATCATTTTCAGCCTTTTTGGCTCATCCATGTTGATTGGTTTATCCTTGTTCAAACTCAGCTATCTTATCCATATGCAAATTGGCTTGTTTTTGTTCAAATTTGAGTGTCCTATTCTGTTACAAGATTTAGCTGCAAGACAATTCAAGTTCAGATCTGAGGTTGTGTATCTCAAGAGTAAATTCTATGTTGGTTGAGTAGTGACCATTTGCAAGAACAGTTTTTGAGAATTTTTAATGAGGATTAATTAATTCTCTCAAAAATTATTCCATTTTTTTTCCAAAACTGGACCATTTCTTCGACCTAAGAAAGTAAAATTTTTAGTACTCACAACCTGACTTGCATGATTTCAAATCAGAAAGTCGAACAAGCATGTTAATCTAACTTACATGTTGATCAAAATTGTTTCAGTAGAAAGCCAAAAAACAAAAATGGTCAAAATGATGAACTAGGGGCACAGTTGAGTCAGGTTTTCTGTTTTTTTCCTGTTCTCAACATACTTGCCGGAAAGGGCCCCATATTTGCCAGGGCACAACTGAAGCTAACAGCAAAAGGCCAAAAGCTCTCATCCTCTAAGCAGCGACGTATCAAGCCAAGTGCAAAGCACGAATTGAAAATGGAGCGAGATGTTCGGTTCCTTCATCCAGACGATCACACCCAAATTGGCATCTGACTCAGAATGGGGACATAGAAAACGCAATGTGTGAGACCAATCAATTGTATACCTAGCTGGTGGGATATGCTGTAACTCATCTCGGTCAAGCTAAGCCCAAGGCATTGTCAACTGATGTCAGTTGCAGATCTGCTGTACATCCAGTCACATCACAATCCCTCTATGGGAAAGGCTCACTAGTTGTGAGCGAAAGAAGGAGAATCTAGTAGAATACTAGGGGCAAGAGCCCACGACTTCCTGCTTATTCATCAACCACCTAGGGGAGGGATAAAAAAATAAGAAGAAAGGAGATTAAAGAATGCAGAGATGTGTGCTGAGAGGAACAGAGAGAAAAGGGCTTTTAAGAGAAAAAGAGATTAAGTGCCAGAGTGATGTGAGAATCACAAATAAGAAAGGGTGGAAAACAATACCTGGAGAAGTTGTGGGGTCCCTGTGAACCGAGAGGTCTCTCGCCATTGGAACATATTCAAGTGCTGTGTTTGTTGTTTTTGTTTGTCTCGATTCTTGTTTTGAGTCGTTTTGAGTGTCAATAGATGTGTTTAGGTTGTTTTACCTTCGTTTTCTCTTTGTTGAGTCGTGGTGTACTGTGGTCAGTCGTAGGCTTAATACCCGGTCAAGAACTCATTTCTCAATTTTAATTTCAAAAATAAATCGTTTTGTGTTCAGAGTGCTGTGCCATTCTCAACATGATCTGCAAAACAGGACTCTTTCTTTCATAAACTACAGGGTTCAACCCAGGTCAAGAGAGAGAGCAATCAAACTAGGACCTATTTGAAGCTATATGGGTTTCGCACTGCAAAGCAAAAGAAAAGAGGGAAAATTGGAGCATTTGAGTGTGTTTCAACTTCGGCAAATTCCGAGACTGCATTCTAGGTGCACTTTCTCAGGCCTCGCCTTTCTTTGGAGTATGAGTGTATCTCGACTCCAAGTTTAAGCCTGCTTCAAGTCAGAATGGCAGTCCAAACAGCACCTGTGGTTTTCACATGCATATGTTACCCCTCGCCAATATGAACGGGATGTATCTTTTTTGAGTTGAAAATGTTGCAAAGTCCTCTGAGAGGTAAATCGGAGGCACCAAAGTACGTATTTGATGCCCTTTTATTGCATAGAATGTGCACTTTCATATACACTTCTGTTGCATGCGTGCCGCGCATCGTTATGATTTATCCATAGAATATGCTTGCTTTTGATTTCGCATAGAATATGCTTTGCTTTCAATCATGCATAGATATGCTCTTGCTATCTTGCATAGAACATGCTTTCACTTAACGTCATGCACCGGTTGTCTATCTTGCATGGAACATGCATTGTTTTGTAAACCGATCATTCTGTGCATCTATCGCATAATAATCTCACTCTGTGCATCTATCGCACAATAATCTCACATGGTACATTTATCATACTAATCATTTGTTTTGTTCGCACTATTTTGTGCACTTTGTATCACACTCGCACTATTTTGTGCAATTTACACTTGCGCTTTCTTGTGCA
Source organism: Camellia lanceoleosa (assembly GCA_025200525.1). NCBI lineage: Eukaryota > Viridiplantae > Streptophyta > Magnoliopsida > Ericales > Theaceae > Camellia > Camellia lanceoleosa. The sequence continues at coordinate 98,681,021 of CM045767.1, read as the reverse complement.
TCACACTATCTTGTGTATTTCATTACATGCTCTCATTTTGCATAGAAAATGTTCGTATCTTTTGCATAGAACATGCATCGCGCTATTTTGCGCACCTTACTTGCACTTGTTTGTGCATTGCATTCCGCTATTTTGCACACCACACCTGCATCGCATTGTCCTGTGCACCCTTGTATCGCACTTGCATTGCACTGTTTTGTGCATTTCGCAATGTCTTGTGCACACTTGCATCGCACTGTCTTGTGCATTCACTTTCATTCTCACTGTTTTGTGCACCCTTGTATCGCACTGTTTTGTGTACACTTGTATCGCACTATTTTGGGCATTTCGCACTATCTTGTGCATTCACTTTTATTCGCACTATTTTGTGCACCTTGCATCACCACTCTTTTGTGCATTCTTTTATGTATTCATACATCTTCACCTTGCATCATACTGTCTTGTGCATTCACCCCTGTATCGTGCTATCTTACGCATCCTTTGCATCGCACTGTCTTGTGCATTTCACTTTGTATCGCACTATCTTGTGCATTGTATCGCATTGTCTTGTGCACCTTACATCGCATTGTCTTTTGCACCTGTGTGGCATTATTTTGTGCATTCACTTGTATCGCACTATTTTGTGCACCTTGAGCTTGCACTATTTAGTGTACTTGTATAGCACTGTTTTGTGCATTCACTTTGCATCGCACTGTCTTTTGCAAACTTACATCGCACTGTTTTGTGCACCTTGCATCGCTATGTCTTGTGCATTTCACCTTACCTCGCACTATTTTGTGCACTTACACTCACACTCTCTTATGCACTTCTCCAGTCTAGGAGACCTTAAATCCTGTATCTTGATTCGCACTCTCTTGTGCATCGCACTCTCTTGTGCACTCTTTAGTCTAAGAGACCTTAAATTCTCTAAAGGTGCAATTCCTTTGGTGATTTTCGTTCCCGAACGACTTCCAGTGGTTTGATATAGCCACCGGCTTGTGTTTGCTGTGAGTTCCTAGGAGATCAATTGAGACAGTGAAAACTAGAGTTCGAATGGCCGATGCCTAGAACGCAAAGGTTCGGGATTTTCGAGACTAAAGTCTGGTTTAAATATCTAGGGGTGTATCCTCAGCTTGAAATCTGTATGGTAGCCCCATAGGTTGAGGTAGCATGTATGCGCCTCAATTCTAGATACTGAACCAACCTAGTTTGTCACCCTGTTGGAGAATAGGGAAAGTTGCGACCATAGCCAGGGAGAAAAGTAGTACCCATAGTTTGGAAATGCAAGATGCAAAAGAGGAAGATCTCCAATGGCATGAGGTGAGTCATCACCAATTGTGCCTGTAAGGTACTGTCTAAAGCATCACTTCCTCGTTGCATCATCATTGCATTTATTATCTATCATCATATAGAATCTATCACACGCATCTAACGCATTGTCCATTTTATCATGCATCCTTTCCATGTTAAGCTTAGTTTGGCATGTGCTCATACATTTCCTTCATTGAAGTATGGTTATGTGATAATGTGTACGCGCCTATTCCACTAAGAGAATTGTGGTATGAGGGTTTCGGCACCTTTTCTATGTTAGACGTGGTTTGTTTTGTGTCCATACCTTTTCTAGGTAAAATGTGGTTTGGCTTGCGCCTTATTCACTGCATCCATTGCATCATGCTTTGTTTTGTTGCATTCAGCATTTAGGATCATGATCTTTCCTCAGTAGATCATTCCTCACTTATATCATGCCACCCAATTACTTGTATTCTTTCTGTGAACCACATAGTTCTGCATGTGCACACGCCTATCCCACTAAGAGACTTGTGGTTTGAGGGTTCTGGCACCTTTTCTATGTTAAACATAGTTTGATTTTGCATCTCCATCCTTTTATGATATTTGTGTGGTTTTGCACGGCTTGTGGTTTGATTATTTTATTGCACTGTATTTTATTTACATTGTTTTGTTACATTGTGTATCATTTTGCATCCTGCCTCAGAACTACGTTGATTTGATTCCTTGCAAAGGGATACGTAGGTAGCCTGCGGGCGCAACCGTTCTTTGTTTTGCTTGCTTGTTTGTCCAAGTCTTCGGCCTTGTCAAAAATGGATCATCTCTGGGCTTTGACATTCACTCCCGTCATTTCATGACTTCCGAGTTTTGTCAAAGAGGGCAATATGAGACATCCCATTTTTGACTGTCCGCAAGACTTGGATGTCACCGTTTGAATACTCGATGATCTTGCATGCTCGTGTTCGTTTTGAGTGCCTGAAAATCTTGGCCGAGCGCCTTATCTTTGAGCCTCTAAACCTGTTGCTTGGTTGTGGACCAAGAGCTTGTTGTTTCAAGTCTGGAGGAGAGGGTGGCCTGTTGGCCATCCCCACAGTCCATCGGCCATGGCTTGTGCCTGCCGACCATCAGTGGTGGCCGGTCGGCCACTAGTGATGGTCGATGGCCATTTTTCTCCTTTTTTAGATATTTGTTTGCCAACTGTGCCAGCTGTTGTTCATTGAAGTGCATCTCCATACACGTGTATGGTAAGATGAATTCAAGCTTTAATCTTGATTTTCTATATATAGGGGGTGTCCTCCTTCATTTTGAAAGGTTAGAAAATTTGGATCAAAATTCTCTCTCTCTTTCTAGAATTTTCTCTTTCTCTTCTTGTTTTGTGCCTTAAAGCCTTGTTTCTCTACACCTTTGTACATCAAGCCTTAACCAAACACTCTTACCTTTGAGCTGAGGTTCTTTGAGGTCTAGTTTAAGCTCTTGAAGGAGGTTTGAGTTGGAATTTGAGGCTGTTTTGTGCTTGAGCTTCAAGAGGTAGTTCATTTGCTTAGTATACTTGTTTTGGCTACTCAGCTTGCCATCCTTCTATACTGTTTTTGAACTGGTTTTCAACTACAAATAACTCTGGTTTTTGAGGCTTAACATGGTGGTTTGAGGTCATTTTGTGTTAAGGGGTAGTCCACCCTTCTTGTTGCTTAATTATGTGAGCTTTTGTGCCATCTTTTAGCATATCCAAATCAAACTTTTTGGCCCTTTAAACCACTAAAATTCAGAGTTATTTCAGTGGCAAAAACCTCATTTTGAAGTCCAAAATTGGAGGGGGTAGCCTCCCCTCCTTGTGTCTTGTTTGCATGCCTAGATAGCTTAACATGTGAGCATGTTTTTCTAGCATTTTGTACCTTAATCTCAGCATGTTTTAGTCATTGTTTTAACTTGTTTTGGCTCTGTTTTGGGCTGGTCAACTCAGTTGAGGCTTGTATTGTGTGGTTGTAGTGTAAAGAGGCTTCACTAGCTTAATGTTTTAGGCTTTTCGGCATGAATTGCATGAGTTGCTTGCATGTTTTAGAGTCATTTTGCACTCCATTTCAGCACTAAAATTTCTACAATCTCCCTCTATTCTTCACTCTTTCATTTATTTTGAAAGGGGCTTTGAACCCCTTGTTGGCTTGAGTATGAAATTGAGACACTTGTGCTTAATGGTTTCAATCCTCTTTCGAGGGTTTCTACTAACCAACAGCATGAGATCTCTTTCATGCTCAAGGCACTTGTAGTTTAAGCCCTCTTTCTATTAGAGGACACTCACCTTTTGGACTAATCAATTAAAGAAAGGATTGGTAAGCTAAAATGAGTAAATAAAAATGAACAAGTAAAAGAGGCAAGATAAATATTTTTCATGTTGCATTGCATGTGTTTGGATCGGACATTAATTCGAACACAAGAAAAATGGAACGTTTCATGCTCAACGTGATGAAACGTGCCACTTTTCTTGGTCACCATCACCCTTGATCATACATAATAGGGTTGTGGTTTTGTTGAGTCTTGTTTTGCACTCATTAAGCTTGTACAAGCTTGGTTCTTTGGCCATCATGCATGAAAATGCTTGGTTGATGGTTTGAGGGCCAAGAACTATACCCCTTTGAACTTGTGTAATGATAAGGAGAGTAGCAATACATACACTCCTTGAGAATACACTACTTTGTGTCTGTTTTCTCTTTGTTGCAGCAAAAAAGGGAAGTTCAGGGAAGGGGTGGCCGACCGGCCACCAGTAGTGGCTAACCGGCCACCAGCAGTAGCCAACTGGCCACCAATGGTAGTCGACAACCATCATTGGTAGCTGACCAGCCAGGAATGAAATTTTGCACAAGTGTGTTCTTGAGTTGAAGCAGAGGTGTTCTGGAAGTTGGCAGCATTGTTAGTGTTCAAGCAAGTGCAAACAGAGGTGCCCGATGGCAAGGCGTTGGATTTGCGGGAGGAAACCAACCAAGCATGCACGCATCCCTTGCCCTCGAGGCCATTTACTTGCTTTGTTTAATTAGTTAGTCGTAGTTAATTCATTCATACAAGTGTTGTAATTATTTAGTTAATTAATTCATTTTATAATTAATTAGCTTAAATTCGGTTTGTAATAATTAGTTAACTAAAATAGTTAATTAATTCGTTTTGTAATAGTTAGCTTAATTAGCGTAGTTAGTTAGCTTATTTCATTCGGTCCCTCCTTCGCGAGGGCGAAATGTTATAATAAGTGTGCGTGCGTGTGTGCATGTCTTCCAACCCCGCGTCTTTCTCCCTTTTATTTAATCACTTTTGATGGTTAGATTAGGGACATTTTCAATTAGCGTACTTTATGCTCGGATGTTTGCATTCATTCATTTGTCTTGCATGCACCGAGGCTCGGTGCATCATTCAAACTGCATTGTTGATTTCAATACTTATTTGAATACGTGTTTCAAAGCATGCTGTCAAAGTGTTGCAAATGCCATATTAGTAGCTAAGCCTATTAATTTCATATTGCATGTGTTGCACTAGGCATTTTGCATAGTTAGGGTCATACATTTTTTCTAACTTGTTTTCATTTTGGCTTGGAGTACTCGGTGAGTTTTTGCGCTTTAGCATACTTGCATGAATGTGATTTCCATATTGCCATGTTTTGCATGCTTGCCATGAGGCTATGTGCTTAAATATTTAAATGCATGAATGCCAGTGGATTGAGGCTTTGTTGTTTAAATTGGAACGATTCAATGAGTGTGAGTTTTAAGTCTACTTTGCGTAGTGGCAAATCATGTTTTAAGCCCACTTGAGGTGGCAAATCCGCATCTTTTAAGCCCACTTGAGGGTGGAAAATTCAAACCATTTTCAAAAAGCAAACATGAGTTGAGTTGTTTCAATTCTCGCGATTTTAGTCTATACTTGCTTGTGTGCGTCACATAGTAATGTTAGCTAATAAACCAGAACAAGAACACATAAAGTTTTTAAAATCTCATATCATGATTAGTAGAGGCCGATCTTTTGATCGGGTGAGCGGGGGTGCTCATTTCATGACCTTTTCCCCTCGTTCCCAAGTTCTCGAGCCGAGGTAACTTTGGTGATGACGGACATGTGGCCTTTGGCACAAGTCAGGGTTTCCTAAATTTTTCAAAAACTAAATATTTAGGTGGCGATTCTGTAATCTGGCAAAGCAATTCAATTTTGGCATTATTTGATTTAAAATCTGATTTTCCAAAACGATTTCCTAGATTGGACTCTCTGGTGTTTATCAGTTTCACATTGCACTTGTGAGACTAGATTAAAAACCACAGGTAGAGTCCGAACAGTGATGCCTTCTTTTCAAACCCTTTTCGAAAGGCTGGAGCACGGAAAAAGGAGAACCCACACACCCCCGCTCGCCCGATCAAAGATCGGCCTCTACCAATCATGATATGATGTTTTATAAACACTATGTGTTCTTATTCCAGTTATTAGACTAACTTTACTAAGTGACGCACACAGACAAGTATAGACTAGTTTGTAAGACTTGGAACAATTTAAGTCATGTTTGTTTGCGAAAATGGTTTGAACTTGCCACCCTCAAGTGGGCTTAAAGATGCAGATTTTTCACCAAACATAGTAGGCTTAAAACATGATTTTCCACTTAACAAAGTGGGCTTAAAATGCAGATTTGTTGAATCGTCCCAATTCAAACAACAAGACTTCATCCATAGGCATTCATGCAATTTAGCATTTAAGCACATAGCCTCATGGCAAGCATGCGAAACATGGCAATGTGGCAATCACACTCATGCAAGTATGCTAAAGAATAAAGACTTACCGAGTACTCCAAGCCAAAACAAAAATTAGTTAGAAAGATGCATGATCCTAACTATACAAGATGTCTAATGCAACGCATGAGATAATACAATTAATAGGCTCGGCTACTATATGGCATATGAATCAATTTGAACAACATGCGATTAAACACGTATTCCAAGAAGTATTAAAAGTGCAATATAGTTTGAATGATGCGCTGAGCCTCGGCGCATGCAAGACAAATGAATGGATGCAAACATGTAAGCATAAGGTATGCTAATTGAAAATGTCCCTAATCTAACCATCAAAAGCGATTAAATAAAAGGGAGAAAAATGTGGGATTGGAAGACATGCACACACACACGCACACTTATTACAACATTGCGCCCTCGGGAGGGAGGGTCCGAATGAATAAGCTAACTAGCTACGCTAATTAAGATAACTAATATAAACCAAAACTAATTAACTATTCTAGTTAACTAATTATTACAAACCGAAATAAGCTAATTAATTACAAAGCTAATTAATTAACTAAATAGTTACAACACTTGTATGAATGAATTAGCTACAACTAACTAATTAAGCAAAGCAAGTAAATGGCCTTGAGGGACGAGGGATGCATGCATGCTCGGCTTCTCCACCCGAAAATGCCATTGCCTTGCCGTTGCAGCCTCTGTTTGCACGTGTTTGATCTCTAAAAATTGCACCAACTTCCAGAACACTTCTGTTCCACCTCAGGAACACACTGAGCAACTTTCTTCATTGATGGCCGGTCGGCCATTGCTGGTGGCCGGTCGGCTACCCCTTCCGTAAATTTCCTTTTTTGTTGCAACAGAGAGCAAACAGAGATAAAGCAGTGTATTCTCAAGGATTGAATCTACTGCTACCCTTCTTATCATCACACAAGCTCAAAGGAGTGTAGCTCTTGGCCCTCAAACCATCAACCAAACATTTTCCATGCATGATGGCTAAGGAACCAAGCTTGTACAAGCTTAATGAATGACAAACAAGACTAAAACAACCATCACCCTATCATGCATGACCAAGGGCGACGATGACCTTCAATCACTTCGAGTATGAAATGTCCCATTTTCCTTGTGTTCGAATTAACGTCCGATTCGAACACATGCAATGCAACATAAAAGATGTTTATCTTGCCTTTTTTACTTGTTCATTTTTGTTTACTCATTTTAGATTACCAATCCATTCTTTAATTGAGTAGTCCAAAAGTGAGTGTCCTCTAATGGAAAGAAGGCTTAAACCACATGTGCCTTGGGCATGAAAGAGACCTCATGTCGTTGATAATGAACCCCCGAGGGGATTAAACCATTAAGCATGAATGTCTCAATTTTACACTTAAACAAACAAGTGATTTAAGACCACTTTCAAAGAAAATGAAAAAGTGAAGAATAGAGGAAGATTGCAGAGATTTCAGTGCTGAAATGGAGTGCAAAATAACGCTAAAACATGCTATCAACTCAAAAGAATGATGATCAAAGCATTAAAACATCAAACTAGTGAAGAAAATTGCACTACAACCATGCCATACAAGGCTCAAAGGACTTAACTAGCTCAAAATAGAGCTAAAACAAGTCAAAACAGTAGCAAAAACATGCTAGACCAAAGCTAGGATAGGCTATAAAAACATGCTAACATGTAAGGCAACTAGGCATGCAAGTAAGACAACAAGGAGGAGAGGCTATCCCCTCCAATTTTGGATTTCAAAAGTAGGTTTTTGTCACTGAAAATCCTCTAAATTTCAGTGGTTTAAAGGCCCAAAAAGTTTGATTTGAAGGTGATGAAAGATGGCACTAAAAGCTAAACAATTAAGCAACAAGAAGGGTGGACTACCCCTTAACACAAAATAGCCTCAAACCACCATTTTTAAACCATAAAAATAGAGTTTTTTGGAGTCCAAAACCAGCTCAAAAACCGTGTAAAAAGATGGCAAAACAAGTATTTAAAACAAGCTGAAAATACAAGTGTTAGATCTCTTGAAGACAAGATGCAATTTAGAGCAACAAAACAAGCCAAATCAGCCAAAATCCTCTTCTAGAGCTCAAAGAGGGCCTCAAGAGACCTCAGCTCCAAGGTGGTCAAGTTTGACCAAGGGTTGATATGCAAAAATATAGAGAAACTAGACTTTAAGGCACAAAATAACGAGAGAGAGAGAAATCTAGAGAGAGAGAGAGAGAGAGAGAGATTTTTGGTCTAAAATGTCTAACCCTCCAAAATGAGGGAGGACACTTCCTATAAATAGAAAATAAAAGCTTGAGCTTGTATACATCCTACCATACACGTGTATGAAGATACAACTCAGTGAGTAATAGTTTGCACAGTTGGCAAACAAATATCTGAAAAAAAGGACCAATGGTTGTCGGCTACCATTGGTGGCCGACAGGAGCAAGCCATGGCCAACAATCCAGGGGGCTGGCTGACAGGTCACCCTCCTCTCCAGGCAAGAGGCAACAAGCTCTTGGTCCAAAAACATGCACAAAACAGCAAGGTTTAGAGACTTAAAGACAAGGCATTAATTTGAGGACTTGGTGGTTGAAAGCGAACACAAACAAACACAATCACTGTGTGCACAAACGATGATGTCCAAGTAGGGTGTCTACAGGAACATAATAAGCACGATACACAACTCAATGAGATCAAACACCTTTAATTGGACAAATAAAACTCTAATTTCTATGAATCTTCCATTTTTCTTCATCTTTCCATATATGCACATAAACACACCTATATACACATATATACATAAACTCAAGGCATGTAAGAGATGAGATTAAATAAAAATCTCTCATAATCCAACCCAAGTCAAACTCAAAATGGAGGGATCAACTCATAAATCAAACAAAATGTAGGGAATCTATGTCAATTTCATTAAGATTTAGTCAAGCTAGGTGATTACTCCAAACCCTAACTTAGATGAGTGCTAAGCTTCACTTTAAGACTTGATACAAAGGATATAAAGAATTTGGAAAGAGATTTAGGGTATTTTAGATGATTAATACATACCTTGAGCTATAGTCTTGATTTCCCCCCTTGAATCTCCAAACCCTAAGCTTCTCTATTGAACTCTCCTCTTCTTCTCTCCTTTCTTTTCTTTAGAACCCTTCCTAGGAGATATGTTATGTTTTTTTTTTTTTTTTGATGGGTCTATGTCTCAACTACAACTTAAGTATATACCACGTCTTTAGCTAGAGTGCTAAATTAAGAAAATTAACCAAATAAAGCCAATTAAATCATTACGAATCAAATTTTATAAAACTTCATATTATGTTCTAAAAATCATGCTAATCATAATCAGTAAAGTCAATTTAGGTTTATCGCCTCTAAGGCTTTCAATTCTGATCCAAAAGGTCGTAATTTCAACAGATTTTCTCATAACCGACAGATATAATTCCATAATCATATAATTCACACATTAAAACATTGAATTTCATGTCCAACATATAAACACATATAATCACACATCTAATGAGAGATTTAAGCATATGAGAGGGTCGGGTTATTACAAGATAGGTAAAATATTGGCAGTTGGGGAATCATGGCCGGTGTTGTTCCCCGATCTACTAGACCTATCATGCACACAACTTGGGGCCACAGTTTGTGAAGACACCAATGATGCAACTGAACATTTGGAAAAAGCTTTGAACAAAATTAATGAGTTGGAGATGGAAGTTTGAGCAAAGTCTGGCCGTGTGCGTAAGCTAGATGGTAAGGTTGAGGTGATGGAGAGGATGCTAGGTGCACATGCCAGCAACCTATTCATCGGTTTTGATAGTGTAATTGTTGCAAAAGATTATGAAATTATTCGTCTGAGCACACTAGTTAGAAAATTGGAAGCAAGGATAATAACTTTGAAAGACCACATGGATGACTGTGAGATATACGAAGTGACCCAGTCAGTTCTGAAGGAGAATTCTAACTAGTGGACGACATCAGACAATCAGTCGGGAAAAAGCAACAAGTCAGATAATTTGCCGCGAATTAATAGTGGTAAACGTTCATCGGAAGTTAGTGGAAGCTTTGTTCAAATTGTGAAAGGTCCGACAGAGTAAGTTGATGGTATGGACTGGGTTTCTAATTTGGGTGATGAATAGGTTGACAATACAAAATGTGATATTTTGGAGAAAGATAGTGATGTTGAGAATGTCGTTGTTGGTGAGCAAGTAGACACCATTATCATTATTGAAGGCAATAGTTCCGACAAGATTGGTAAGAGAAATGACATTAGACCAAGTTCGGACATGACATCATTGGCGAGAAGAGTTAAGAGCAAGGCACGACGTGAATTTTGGTTAAGCGACTATGAATACCCCAATGTAGGTGATCGTGGCAAATAGAAATGAAAGATGGGTAATAGGGAGACTGTTGGCTTGAAGTAATATATGACGTTGGTGATGTTGAAGTTGGAAATAAAACGTGGCAATGATTTGGAATGAGCAGAAGCATGCTGTGTGGAACATGCTTGACCATGACGAAATGAAGCTTCTGGAAAGAGTACACACCTTTGACGGTGACGGGTAATCATTAAAAATTTCAATGCATATTTATTTAATTGCGTATGAGGAACAGTGTAATTTTTTAAATTGGTAATGATGTGAAGTTGTTTACAGGGCTGTAATCTAGGATGGAGGTGAAAACGGTATACAAGTTATGTTCGTAGATATTCGTGACCTAGTGCAGCTATCCTCTATTCAAGGGAACGTAAATATAGTGTGAATAAAGTTTCTCCTATGTGAATAAATATACTAGTTATGACTTTGTTTGGTATGAGATGTTAGTTGAACGGAAAGAACATTGTCGGTGATTGATATAGGCAATTGACGTATGCGCAGCCATGTTGATAGAGTTGTAGGAAAAATGTATTGGCAGAACCGAGACCGGGGACACGTCTTATGTTTTTAGCAACGTATGCTCGGTAAGTGTATATATTGTAAGCGCACACACTTATACGTAGACATTCCCACCTACCCAAAAAAGTGATATGCATTGGGTTTTTAGAATGTTTGAATTTTATTTTTTTATTTTTTATTTTTTTGCATTTGGCCAAATGTAATAGGATCTGATGAGGAATCCAAGTGCACTTTTGCAGGCGAAGTATCTGAATGTGTAAACCAAAGTCGCGAAAGGACACAGATACACGCATTACCCGGTGTACCATGCCAAACACTAGAGTATAATGGTGCACGACTCGGTGAGCGGGACATGGAAACATTATAATTCTGCAAAACCAAGACGAGAAATGCGGGATGAACATTACAATGAATTGCTGAAAGTGGTAAGCTTGTCAACATGAAATTACATGTTAGAAGACATAATATTTCTTTTTTCCCTTCATATGGCAACATGTAGGAATATGTGCTATTTTTTTTTTTAACCTACGTTAATTATTCCAGTTGGTTTGAAGTGAATATATGTGTCATACAACTGAGGTATATGAAACTTTGATTTCGTAGAAATAGTGGATAGAAGAATATTATACGAGATTTGTCTAGTCACGATTGGCAGCCAGTAGTGTTAGAATGTTGGATTTCGACGGCTTGCTTGTTTCAGTTATGGATTGCCCATAATAGAGCCTGGAAGCGTAAGTTGTGATGTTGGTTTGGTTTTTGGTTTTTTTAATTTTTAAAAAACAAAAAAACAGTTGACTTGTTTTTCCAATCATGGAGGTATTGATATGATTGATTGTCTACTATTTACCAGATCGGATTGTGCGATTTTTGTCTGCTACATCATCAGGTAGTACATGCATGGTTGCAACATTGCCACATGATTGATGGGTTAACGCCAATCGAGTTACGAGCAACAATAGTTAAGATGTTCTTAAACGACTCGATTAGAGGACTTCGTGCTATAATACGTTGATGGCACTGTTCCCATTCCCATCCTAATACAGTGCAATGTGCACATGGATTTGATTTTTGAACTATTTTTGTTCTTTAGATGCTTGATGAAATTACATAACAACAATTTTTTTTTGGTTGAATTACTTGGAAGTATGCAAGTGAAATGGTTTTTTTGAGTGTTTTGACTTACATTTCGACTTGGTTATTAAATACGTTGTTACGACATGGGATAATTTACATATTAGAACGGGATGAAACGGGATAAAAGTTTTTATGGACATCGTTTTTGTTGGCTTGACTGGATGTGTGTGACTGGAACGGTATGTCTGAGTGTTTTTGGGCACATCTTCAATTTGTCCGTGTAATGTTAGTGCATATGAATAATATTAACATCATTTGGGGGTACAATTTTGTTAACAACATGACACGTTTGGTATATGTAATTTGTTAATAATGTGTTGAGTGATGTACTAATCGTTGTTGACGTTTATTCTGTTAGTACATGTTGTACACAGTGATGTAGGTGTTACGTTTGATGTGTTAATGTGGTCAATGAAGTATTTCTTAGCGTATTTGGTGATGCTAATGTCATTGGTGGGTTTGTTATTATTTGTACGAAGGTTGTTATGCACGAATACTATAAACATGTTCGTGGGATACCATTTGTTTAATGTAATGAAACCTTTGGCGTATTTACCTCGGTGATAATGTGTCATGACACAAACCCGCCCCTATAGGTTTATCATTGTAACCGACCAGTAATCGTTGGATTACCAAAGGCCTTTGTACAGAATAGCATAGGATTAAGGGGCTAGCGGAAGCAAATATACAAAATACAATGTCTAATGAGCTGTATAGACATACATGAGATAGAAATTTCAAACTTTATATTTACATACACGTGACATCATAATTACAATAGTCTCCTATCACATTCATTATAGATATAATCAAAGGGGGACTTAGTCCAATATACAAATAAACAGAAAACTTGTTCATATTCTAAAAAGAAAACAAATTCTTAATGTTCACAAAACATGACCACTCGACTCTTTCAAAACCTCCTCGGGAGGTACAAAGGGTGTCCGACAAAACAGAAGTCTAGGCAATCAACTCTGAGCCTAGTCACGTGCCTGATGACGTACATACATAATATAAATAGTGAGCAAAAGCTCAATGAATAATAATAAAGTAAAGAATTTAATGAATGATATCCCATAGTAGGTTTCAAACAAGATACAAATTTAGATTTGCATACTTAACCAGAAATCATAACAGTTATATATGGCACATCCATTTAGCTATCATATCATACCAATTTTTCATAGTCTGTACTGACGACCACATAGGTCCACATCTTGTGCACAAGTAGCCATGGTATTGTTACTCCCATGCGAGGGCCACGTGAACATAAGCCTCGGTATTATTACCCTGGGGCAAGGGCCACATGCATATAGGCCTCATTATTGTTACCCCTGGCCAAGGGCCACATGTATATTGGCCACGGTATTGTTACCCCTGGGCAAGGGCCACGTGAACTAAGGATGTCACAAATACATTTCAGAAAAATGGACATTCATTCATGATTCATAAAATAGCATTTCAGAAAATAGATCGTATCATATCAGTTAGAAAATACTTATAATGAAACATAGCTTTACAGAGTTATTACTCACAGATGCCTCCAAAAGCAGACAGACAAAGCGGACAAATCAAATAGCTTACGGCGTGTGACCTACACAAACATAACAGAAGCACAGATTGAAACACACTTGGAATATACTTAACTCATTACGTTTCGTTCTTAATATGTTTCGAAGTCTTATCCTCCTTATTATATCTTAATCTTGGCTTAAGAATGCCTAGGATGCAATGAGGATGCTAAAATGCACTTGAAAACATTTAGTCGAATATGCTAGAAACAGGGGTCTCGCTCGAGCGCAACTTCTTTTGCTTGAGTGGACTTCTAAACATGTGAGTGGTCGCTCGAGCATAACTTCCTTCGATCGAGCGGTCTATAAACTCTGTAAAAGTACTAGTTGTGTGAATTCTTCGCTTGACGACTACTCGACGGTCGCTCGAACATGTGATTGAGGTCTTTGCTCGATCGCAACTCATGTCGCTCGAGCAGTTTGCAAAACATGGAAACTTGTGGGAGCATGCAATTTATGCTTGAGCCAATTTTGGTCGCTCGAGTGAGAGTGCAAAATACAGATTGGTCGCTCGAGCGCATGTTTTGTCGCTCAAGCGGAGAGCAGAATTCTGGAATTTCCAGATTGCACTCCCAAGTTCAAAACTCGAATTCAAAGCTTTAAAATGCAACCTTTGGGCTTCAAAATTTGAGAAAACACTTGTAAACTTGTAAATCATGGAGAATTAAAGATCGTTTCATGAAATCAAGGCCCAAAGCATGTTAATTGCTCAAAATCAAACTTGAAGTTTTCCAAACTATAAAATGCATGTGATGATATACTCTTCAACCAACCAAACCATGATCTATTGAGATGTTCATGACAAAACCATGTTGAATTGTGAAATCAAAGCTAAGAGAGGTCATGCATGTGAAGATTCTTGCAAAAACAACCTCAAAACTTCATGATATGCACATGCATGCATGAATTATGTTTAATTCTACCATCTAGCCTCAATTCTCTTTGAATAATGCATAAGGTAACTTAAACTCATAGAGTGTGAGTTGATTTCTTACCTAAAGTCCACAATTCCCTTTAGATTCTAGCTAGGCTCAACAACTATCACCAATTCCTTCCAATTCTTGATCACCTTTAGCATTTCTCTCTTTTTCTTCTTGACTTTGATCTCCCTCTTGGTCTCTCTTTCTCTTTCTCACGTTTGTTGTGTGTATAGGCTCAAAAATGAAGAAAAGGAATGAGTTGAAGCACATAAGGGGCGTTATATAGGCTTACTTAGTGGTGATTAATTAAAGTTAATCAAATGGGCGTTAATTATTCTAATTTAATTGCTCTGAATCGAGTTTTAATTAAACTTACCATAAAATTCCAAAAATTCCATGTAACACATAAATCAAGTCAATTTCTTATTCAGATGAAGATAAGGCCTTCAATTTGCAGAACAAAACAGAAATACAAATAGATATTTCTACTACGAACAGATTTAAACTCAAATAATGCAACACACATGCAATTAATTCAGGATTTCTTCTTAACTACTCATTAGGCATACTTAATCATGGATTATCAGTTAATCATGGGCTGGGTTTGTTATAGTTTTCTCCCTTTAAAGAGTTTGGTCCTCCAAACTCGAATTACCTTCATTTTGGAAGAATGTCGAGTCTAGAGAGAACAAATCTAGGTATCTCTTCATCATATCTTCCTCGGTCTCCAATGTTGCATAAGTCCCTCCATGATTTTGCCAATCAACCTTCACCAATGGAATTTCTTTGCTCCTTAGTCTTTTGATTCAGCGATTAACAATTCGTATTGGCTATTTCTCGTAAGTAAAATCATCTTTTAGAAGCACATGAGTTGGTTCAATCACATGGAATGGATCTCTCAAATACTCTTAAAGCATAGATATGTGAAAAACATTATACATATGCTCCATGACTGGCGGTAAGGCTACTCAATACGTCACCGGATTGATTTTCTCAAGGATTTCATATGGCCCAATATATCTCAGTGCTAGCTTGCCTTTCACTCCAAACCGCGTTTGGCCTTTCATAAGGGTTAATTTAATAAACACGTGATTCCTGACTTCATATTCTCTATCTCTTCTCTAGACATCCGCACAACTATTTTGGCGGCTCTGTGCAATTTTCAATCATTGCTGAATTAGTTTCACCTTTTCGTTTGTTTCTTGCACAAGTTCCGGTCCTAGCAATAGCCAATCGCCTACCCCGGCCCAACAAATCGAAGAACGGAACTTTCTACCATATAAAGCTTCATAAGGAGCCATGTCGATACTTGAATAGTAGCTGTTGTTATACACAAACTTGGCCAATAGTAAGTAGGTCTCCCAACTACCTTGGAAATCTAGGGCACACATCCGTAACAAGTCTTCCAGTGTTTGAATGGTCCGTTTAGGTTGGCCATCTGTCCATGGGTGATAAGCATTGCTTAGTCTCAATTCAGTCCCCAAAGCTTGTTGTAGACTCTGCCAGAATCTTGAAGTGAACTTAGAATCTCTGTTAGATACAATAGACACTGGCACACCATGTAATCTCATAATCTCATTTACATATAGGTTAGCTAACTTATCCACATTATAAAAAGCTTTCACAGGTAGGAAATGAGCAGATTTAGTCAAACGACCAACTATGACCCAAATAGAATCCATACCTCGGGAAGAGCAAGGTAATCCCACAATGAAGTCCATAGTAATGTGCTCCCATTTCCATTCTAGTAGTGGAAACGGCTGTAACAGTCTAGCAGGTCGTTGATGTTCAGCTTTTACTTGTTGGCAATGCAAGCATTTAGTCACATAATAAGCAATATTTTTCTTCATTCCAGGCCACCAGAAGTTTTGCTTCAAATCTTTGTACATTTTTGTGTTACCCGGATGCTTAACGAATTTTGAATTGTGAGCTTCGGCCATAACTCTCTTCCTTAAGTCTAGACAGTCTGACACACATAGTCGATTATGAAATTTCAACACATTGTTCTCCAACACAAATCCTAGTTTTGGTTTTGAATCAATCTCATCAAAAATTTTCTTCAAGACCTCATCTTCACATTGTTTCTTTGTAATCTCTTTAATGATTACAGGTTAAGCAGAAATAGCGGCTAAGATTCCACCCTGTTCTCGCAGTACAATTTTAATTTCATTTTTCTCCAAGTTACATAACAATTCTTTCTTCTCGGTGAACAAACATGACAAATTACCAACGGATTTTCTACTCAAAGCATCCACAACTGTGTTTGCTTTCCTAGGATGGTACACAATCTGTAAGTTATAATCTTTAATCAATTTTAAGCATCTCTTTTGTCTCATGTTCAGTTCCTTTTAGGTGAAGAAATATTTCAAACTTTTATGATCTGTATATACTTCACAAGTCACTCTATACAGATAATGGCGCCAAATTTTTAATGTAAAAACCATAGTTGCCAATTCAAGGTCATGAGTTGGGTAATTCTTTTCATGTGGGCGGAGTTGTCGAGAAGCGTAAGCAATCGTTTTCCCATTTTGCATTAATACACACCCCAAACCTTTGTACGAAGCATCGCTGTAAATTTGAAACCCATCAGTACCATTTGGCAAAGTTAAAATCGGTGTAGTTACTAACCTGGTCTTTAATTCTAGGAAAACAGACTCTCTTTGATCAGTCCAATCAAATGGTGTAGTTTTTTGTGTTAATTGAGTGAGTGGCAAAGCAAGCTTGGAGAAATCTTTCACAAGTCGGTGATAATAGCCTGCAAGTCCCATAAAACTTCTAACTTCTAATACATTACTTGGTCTTGGCTAGTCCATAATGGCTTCAATCTTCTGTGGGTCTACTAATATGCCGTCTTTGTTGATTACATGTCCTAGAAATGCTACACTGTTAGGCCAGAATTCACATTTGGATAGTTTTGCATACAACTTATTTTCTCTTAAAGTCTGTAAAGCAGTTTTTAGATGGTTTTCATGTTCTTCTCTACTTTTGGAATAAATCAAAATATCATCAATAAACATAACAACAAACTCATCAAGAAATTGTTTGACCAACCTATTCATTAGGTTCATAA
The DNA here is from genome assembly GCA_025200525.1 of Camellia lanceoleosa. NCBI lineage: Eukaryota > Viridiplantae > Streptophyta > Magnoliopsida > Ericales > Theaceae > Camellia > Camellia lanceoleosa. The sequence goes on along the minus strand of CM045767.1, from coordinate 98,663,419 downwards.
AAGCTACAGGTGCATTAGTTACCCCAAACGGCATCACCAGAAACTTAGTGCTCATATCTAGTCTGGAAGGCAGTTTTCTCTATGTCTTCAGATTTAACTTTCAATTGGTGGTATCCGGATCTAAGGTCAATTTTTGAAAAGTCTTCGGCTCTCTGGAGTTGGTGAAACAAATTGGGGCAATGGATATTTATTTTTGATAGTGTAGACACCCCATTTTTGATCGCCCTTAAGACTTGGGCGCTACAGATTGATTATTTGATAGTGCAGGCTATGTTGTGCAAACGTTCGATTTCTTTGGCAAGGAGAGAGAGTCAAATCCCAACCTTACACCCCCTTTTTTGGACCAAAACTATTTTGTCCAAAATGATTTTTAGACCTTAAAACTCTCTTTTTCAAAATATTTTTGGAAAAAGTTTCTACGATGTTTCGAGGCTCGCATTTCGTTAAATGTTGCGCTTTTTGGTAAATCGAGCAAGGAAAAAAATGAAGGAGAGGTAAACTCTTTGAAAAAATCTTTAAAACATATTGTTTAGAGGTTTTGAGTTGAAGAAAATGGGAGGAGAGGGAAGAAACCTAGTTGGGGGAAGAAGTTGGGCATGAACTGTTAAGAGAGAGTCGAGCAGCCCTCGCTAAATCAGGCCTATCCTTTTGTACACTTGGATTTCAGCTATTAGGCCACCACTATTGGAAATTGAACTTATGGGGCTTCATTTTACACTCAAGAATCTCCTTAAGCCGAGGCCAGATGAGGGAGATATGGCTGGTTGAAGTTGTGCATCAATCCGATTGAGCTGAAAATGAGTAATCATCACTAAAATGAGCATAACTTCTTGCAGACTTGGCATTTTGATGTGAGGCTTCCACCATTGGAAAGAGTACTTTCAGGGCTTCAATTTACGCTCAAGAATTACCTGCAAAGGAGTCCATATGAAGGAGATATGTCTGCTTGAAGTTGGGGACAAGCACCAGTTTTTGTTGTCGGCTACTGGGGGAGTGTGCCAGCCATAGGTCGGCCAGAAGTGACCCTTGTCGGCCACTATTAGTGGCTAGTCGGCCATCAATGGTGGCCGGTCGGCCACAACTGTCCAGAAAGCTCAGAATTTGTAGATATTTCTTCTCCAGCTATTCTACACTGTGCTAGCTGTCCTGCATTCAGATATTTTCGACCAAAAGCTCTCTTTTTTTATATATAGAGTCCATATCTCTCATATTGCAAGGTTAGCAAATTTTGGGAGCCTCTCTCTCTAAAAATCCTCTCTCTCTATAATTCTCTCTCTCTAGATTTCTCTCTCTTTTGCCCTTTTGTGCATACAAGTAGAGATGCACCTCTTCTTTGCCTAGACCCTTAACCAAACATCTTCATCTTGGAGTTGAAGTTCTTTGAGGCTTCGTTTGAGCTTCTAAGGGTGGTTTAAGTTCAAAATTGTGACTGATTTTGTGCTGTGCTTCAAGAGGTAAGGGACTTGCTTTGTAGACTTTGTTTTAATCAATTGCTTGGCTATCTTTTTACACTGTTTTGACCTGGTTTTTCAACCATAAAAAACTCTATTTTTAAGGTTTCAAAATGGCGGTTTAAGTCTTGGTGAGTTAGGGGGTTGTCTCATCTTTTTGCTCTTTGGCTTATGAAGTCTTTTGTGCCATTTCTTACCACCTTTAAATCATACTTTTTAGGCCTTTAAACCACTAAAATTCAGAGTTATTTCAGTGGTAAAAAGTATGTTTTGAAGTCCAAAAATGGAGGGGTTGGCCTTCACTCCTTGTGTCTCATTTGCATGCCTAGTTAGCATCCTATGGTAGCATGTTTTTGTGGTTTAACTTAGCTTAATTCAAGCATGTTTTAGCTACTGTTTTGACTGGTTTTGGCTCTATTTTGGACTGTCTTGGTCATATGAGCCTTGTTTTGCATAGCTGTAGTGAAAATAGCTTCACTAGCTTGGCATTCTAGCCCTTTAAACTTGATTTGCTTGAGATGGTTGCATGTTTAAGTGTCTTTTTACATGTAATTTTAGTGTTTATAGCTCTATCACATGCTCATTTGCTTCACTCTTTCATTGCTTTTTTAGAGTTGCTCTTGAGTCTTGTTTGCAAGCTAACATGTGAGCATGTTTTTCTAGCCTTTTATGCTTCAATCTTAGCATGTTTTAGCCATTGTTTTGGCATGTTTTAACTCTGTCCAGAGCTGGTTTGGTCAGTTGAGCTTTGTATTGCATGCCTATAGTGTTGTGATCTTCACTAGCTTAGTGAGTTAGACTTTTTAGCATGTTGTGCATGAGTTGCTTGCATGTTGTAGTATCATTTTGCATGCCATTTCAGCATTGAAATATCTACAACCTCCCTAATTTCTTCACTTTTACATTTTCTTTGAGGTTGGTTAGCCTTAAGGTTGTGTTTAAGCTTGAGATTGAGACTTGTGCTTAATGGTTTTAATCCTCTTTTGAGGGTTTCTACTAACCAATGGCATGATCTCTCTCATGTCTTAAGTCATCCTTTGGTTGACCCCTCTCTCATTAGAGGACACTCACCTTGGACTTAACCAGTTAAAGAATGATTTGGTAATGTAAAATGTGTAAACGAAAGTGAATAAAGTAAAACTTGAGCAAGATAAGCATGTTGTGTTGCATTGCATGTGTTTGGATCGGACGTTAATCCAAACACAAGGAAAATGGGATGTTTCATACTCAAAGTGATGAAACGTGTCATTTTTCTTGGTCGTCGTCACCCTTGATCATGCATGATAGGGTGGTGGTTGTTTTGGTCTTGTTTGTGCATTCATTGACTTTGCACAAACTTGGTTCTTTGGCCATCATGCATGAAAATGCTTGATTGGTGGCTTGAGAGCTAAGAACTACACTCCTTTGAGCTTGAGAAATGATAAGGAGGGTAGTAGTACACACTGTAGACACCCCATTTTTGACCGTCCTCAAGACTTGGACGTCATCGTTTGAACACTCGATGATCATCCATACTCGTGTTCGTTTTGAGTTCCCGAAGGTCTCGGCCGCGCGTCTTGCCTTAAGATCTCTCAACTTGTCTGTTTTGTGCTTGATTTTGGACCAAGGACTTGTGGTTTTGCTTCTGAGGGAAAATGGTGGCTTGTTGGCCATCCCTACAACCCATCGGCCAAGGCCTTGTGCCATCGGCCATAAGTGTTGGCCGATCGACACTCTTTTTGGTCGATCGGCCATATTTTCTGGCCGAGACCTTTCTATCTTCTTTTTCAGATATTTTTGTGCCAGCTGTGACAGCTGGTGAGCACAATTTTCATCCTTCATACACGTGTATGGAGGGATTGAATCAAGACTCAAGCTTGTTCAACAAGCTTGAGAATTGAATTTCTATAAGAAAGGAGACCCCTCTCCCTTTCCAGAGGTTCTGAAAAGTTGATATAGAAGTTATATATATATATCTCTCTCTATATTTTACCTCTCTCTCTCTATATATATATATTTGCACTTGTTTGTGCTCAAAAGTGTAATTTCTTCACACTTTTGCACTAAAGCACCTACTAGAACACCATCCTTTTGTTGCTGAGGTACTTAGGAGATGGTGTTAGTGTTTTTGGATTGGTTTAAGCTCAGAAAAGCTGCTGGAGTTGTGGTCTTGAAGGTGTTCTTCAAGGGTGAGTCAATTAGCCTTTAAACCCTTGTTTTGGTTTAAGCTATTGGACCTATTTGCATGCTGATTTAAGATTAACTTTCTACTACAAAAAGTTCTGATTTTGCATGCTTGTAATGTTTGTTTAAGGTCACTTTTGTGTTGGAGGTAGTCTACCCCCCCTTTAGGCCTTGTTTGGCCTTGTTTTGTGCCTTCCTTTTAAGCTATTGGGGCCACCTTGTTTTGACCTTCTCACCATTGAAATCTAGAGGATTTTCACTGCTAGAAAGGTGGTTTTAAGGTCCCAAATAGGAGAGGGTCATCCCCTCTCCGTGTGTCTTGTTTGTTTGTATAGATGGCTCATCAAAGTAGGATGTTTGTCTAGCATGTTTTGGTTCCATTTCAGCAAGTTTTTGGTGTTATTATAGCATGCCTCAACTCTGTTTTAGGTTGGTTTGATAGCATCTTGCATGCTTCACATACTTGTAGTACAATCTTGCATGGTAGCATAACATGCATCATGTGTTTGGACCATCATTCTCGTATGTTTTGGCTCAACTCCGAGAAGCTTTTAGCCTTGTTTTAACATGATTAAGCTCTGATTTGTGTTTTTTTGATCATGCATGCATTGCTTTGTATAGCTATGGTTCAATCTAGCTTGTTAGCTTTGTGTATCAAGTCCACTAGCATGCATTGCTTGGGCTACTTTCATGATTTGGAATCATTTGTTGTGTAATTTCAAAGCATGTTTCATTTCCATGCCCTTAAATTTGTCACTCTTTCAATGCTTTGAAGAGTTGGTGTTTTATGCCTCAAGAATGGGTCATTGTGCGTGCTACCATGCTTAGGCCTTTGGGCTATCATTTCAGTGTATTTTTGGTCTTGTTTTGCCATAATATAACTCTGATTTTTGTGGGTAGAGTCATCTCATGATTGGTCTTGGTAGGTGTAGTGTAACCACCCTTATTGGCCTTACATGCATCATGCCTTATGCCCTTCATGTTGGCTTGTTTTGGCTTTGCTCCATGCATGTTTTAGACTCATTTTGGCATGATCTAGGACTGTTTTGGGTTGTACTTGTCATATGCTTCATGTTTTGTATAGTTATGGTGTAAGTACCTTTTGCTAGCTTCAAGCTTTGAGCCTCCTAGCATGCCATACTTGTGTTGCTTGAGTGGTTTGGCACCATTTCATACACCATTTCAAAGCATGTAATGTTGTCACATGTCCATGCTTCTCACTCTTTAAGTGCTCTTGAGAGTTATCCTCCTATGCCTTAATCCTCGAGCCATTTGGCATGCATGCTTGTCTTGCATTTCATACCTTCATTTCAACATTTTGGCCACTGATTTGGGCATGATTGAGGTCTGTCCATTTTAGTTTAAGTCCATTTTTGCATGTTGTTGCATGTTTATTGCATTGCTTGGTACATTGCGTGTTGTTGCTTGCTTTGTACATTGCATGTTGTTGCATGCTAGTTGTATTGCATGACATTATAATTTGCATGTTGTTGCATGCTTGAGTTGTATTGCATAATGCTTGCATGCTCATGTTACATTACATTGTTTGCATGCCATTAGCTTTGTTAAGTTGTGCATGCATTGCATTATGTTTGGCTTGGGTATTAAGCCAAACACGAGAAACGAGGGACGTTTCATACTTGAAGTGATGAAACGTGCCTCAATTCTTGGTTGCCGACACTCTTGATCAAACATGATAGATTTTAAGGCATTTATGTGTTTTTGTGCATTTTATTCACATTGAATTGTGCAACTCGGCCTCTTTGGCCATCATGCATCAAAATGCGTGATTGATGGCTTGAGAGCCGACCACTACACACCTTTGAGCCTTAGACATGATAAGGGGTGTAGTTGCACACACATTTTCTTGCAAATACATTGCCATGCCTCTATTTGTGCTCTGTTGCAGTAAAAGGAGAGTTTGCAGGAAGAGATGGCCGATCGACTATCTAGTGTGTCGATCGGCTATAAATATTTGGCCTATAGCCTCAAAATTGGTCGATGACCTTTATCCTTTGGCCGATGGCCATGCCCCTTGGCTGATGACCTCTCAGCATGTCCATAAGGTGGATCAGAAGTGTTTTGGAGATTGGCACAATTTTCAGAAGTCTAAAACAGTGCAAACAGAGGCAACATGAGGCATGGTAACGGATTTCCGGGAGGACGCAACTGAGCATGCATCATTCATCATTCCGAGGCAGAGCTGTAGCAGCCTATTTATTCATACTTAGTTGGTTTTGTAACTTAATTGATTTGTTTAATTAGTTAAGAGTTTTGTAATAATTAATTAGCTAGGGTAGTTAGTTAATTAGTTGGTTTGTACTATTTATTTGGACCCTCCATCGAGAGGGCCAACTTTTGTAATAAGTGTGTGTGAGTGCGCGAATGTCTTCTAACCCCACGTCTTTCTCTCTTTTACTTAACCGCTTTCAATGGTTAGTTTAGGGCATGTTTCAATTAGCATACTTATGCTAGCATGTTTGCATACATTCATTCGTATTGCATGCACCAGGCTCAGTGCATCATACTAGCCGCATTGTATTTCAATACATTTACTTGAATGCGTGTTCAACAGCATGTTATCAAGTTGCATCTCATATGCCATCTTAGAATAACCGAGCCTATTTAGTTGTATTTTGCATGTGTTGCATTAGGCATCTTAACATAAACTAGGATCATGCATGATTTCTAACTAGTTGATTGTTTTGGCTCGGAGTACACTGTAAGTGTTCATGCTTTAGCATCTTGCATGAGTGTGAGTGTTGCCATGATAGCATGCTTGCCATGAGGCTAACTGCTTAAGTGTTTAATTGCATAAATGCCTGTGGATGAAGGTTGGATTGCTTGAATTGGAACAATTCATCGAAATGCGAGTTTTAAGCCCACTTGACGTGGCAAAATCATGTTTTCTAAGCCCACTTGAGGGTGGAAAAATCCACGTCTTAGCCTACTTGCGAGTAGCACCTTCAAACCATTTTCAAGCAAACAAACACGAGATGTTTAGTTCCAACTTAGGCGATCTAGTCTATACTTGTATGCTGTGTGCATCACATAGTAAAGCTAGCTAATAAACCGAAATAAGAACACATGTGTTTTAAAAAACAACATATCATGTTAGCAAAGACCGATCTTTGATCGGGCGAGTGGAGGTGCTCATTGCATGACCTTCCCCTCTCGTACCCAAGTTCCCTAGCCAAGGCAACTTTGTTGATGACGGACATGTGGCCTTAGGCACGAGTCAGAGTTTCCTAAATTTCCAAAAACAAAAACATTTAGGTGGCGACTCTGTATCTGACAAAGCAGCCTATGTGTGGCATTTCTTTATAAAAATTAGTTTTCCAAAACAATTTGCCGGATTTGGACTCTTTGGTGATTTATCGGTCTTGCATTGCACTTTGCGAGATTAGATTTAGAACCGTGACATTGAGTCCGAACTGTAGTAGCTAAGAACAAAACGGATTTTGCGCCATCGCGCGCTGAGCCGGGATGTTCGGGCACGTCTACACACACATTTCTTGAAAATGCATTGCTTTGCCTTTGTTTGCTCTCTATTGCAGCAAAAGTAGAAGTCCAGAAAGGGGGTAGCCGACCGGCCACTTGAAGTAGCCGACCGGCCAGTTGAGGTGGCCGACAGCCACTTTTTGTGGCTGACCGGCCACCAGTGAATTTTTGTGCAAGTGTGTTCCTGTGTTGGAGCAGAGGCAATCTGGAAGTTGGTACAGTTTTTAGAGATCAAACGATTGCAAACAGAGGCATCCGATGGCAAGGCAAGGGCATTTTCAGGTGGAGTAACCGAGCATGTATGCATCCCTCGTCCCTTGAGGCCGTTTAAGTCGCTTTACTAGTTAGTTAGCGTAGCTAATTATTCAATTCAAATGTTGTATTTTAATTAGCTTAGCATAGCTAGTTATTCAATTGTGTTGTTGTAATTAGTTAACTAGAATAGTTAATTAGTTCATTTTGTAATAATTAGCATAGGTAGTTAGTTAACTTATTCATTCGGACCCTCCTTTGCGAGGGAGTAATGTTGTAATAAGTGTGCGTGCGTGCGTGCGTGTGTGCATGTCTTTCAACCCCATGTCTTTTTCCCTTAGCATACCTTATGCTTGCATGTTTGCATCATTCATTTGTCTTGCATGCACCAAGGCTCGATGCATCATTCAAACTGCATTGCAATTTCAATACTTATTTGAATACATGTTTCAAAGCATGTTGTCAAATTGTTGCATTCATATGCTATCTTAGTAGCCGAGCCTATTAATTTTATGTTGCATGTGTTGCATTAGGCATCTTAACATAGTTAGGATCATGCATTGTTTCTAAGTAGCTTTTGTTTTGGCTTGGAGTACACTGTAAGTTTTATGCTTTAGCATACTTGCATGAGTGTGAGTGTTGCCATGATCGCATGCTTGCCATGAGGTTGTTTGCTTAAATGATAAATTGCATGAATGCCTATAGATGAAGGCTTCGTTGCTTGAATTGGGACAATTCAACGAGTGTGAGTTTTAAGCCGACTTTGCAAAGTGACAAATCATTTTTGATGGCAAATCCACATTTTAGCCCACTTGAGGGTGGCAAATTCAAACCATTTTCGAAAGCAAACATGAGTTAAATTGTTCCAAGTCTTGCGACTTAGTCTATACTTGCTTGTGCGCGTCACGTAGTAAAGTTAGCTAATAATCGGATAAGAACACATGAGGTTTATAAAATAACATATCATGATAGTAGAGACCGATCTTTGATCGGCCCAGTGGGGGTGCTCATTTCAGGACCTTCCCCTTTCGTACTCAAGTTCCCGAGCTGAGGCAACTTTGGTGATGATGGACACGTGGCCTTTGGCACGAGTTAGGGTTTCCTAAATTTTCCAAAAACAAAATATTTAGGTGGCGACTCTAAAATCTGGCAAAGCAGTCTAGTTTTGGCATTATTTGATTCAAAATCGATTTTCCAAAATGATTTGCCGGATTGGACTCTTTGGTGTTTATCAGTCTCGCATTGCACTTTGTGAGATTAGATTCAGAACCGTGACAGGAGTCCGAATTGTAGGACCAATTCGAGCTCTTCGAAAGGGGGTGCAATGAAAGTCGAGTCTACAGATAGTCACTCGATTCAATTCCTGGTAATCTATACATAACCTCAAGGACCCATCTTTCTTTTTAACGAACAACATTGGAGCACCCCAAGGTGAAGTGCTCGGTTGGATAAATTTCTTGTCTAGCAATTCTTAGAGTTGAACTTTTGATTCTTTCAATTCAGAGGTTGACATTTGGTAAGGGGTCTTAGAAATCGGTTATGTTTCAGGTACAACATCAATAGTAAACTCAATTTCCTTATCAATTAAATCTCTGGGCAAATCAGTTGGGAATACATCAGGAAACTCGTTAACTACAGGGATGTTCTCAACATTAGCATTATCAGCATTCATAACCAAAACACAACATAGGTAACCTCGACACCATTTTCGCAACAATTTATTGGCTTTCATGACAGAGATCAGATACGGTGGATGAACTACCCCATTCCCAGCAAACAAGAATTTAGGTAACCCCAGAGGTCGAAACACAACAGATTTATTCACACAATCAATAGTAGCATAATACTTCGTCAACCAATCCATACCCAGTATGCAATCAAAATAATCAATACCCAATGGCAATAAATCAGCATACAATGTCACATTACCCATTACTATTTCACATGTCGGACAAACATAAGTACATACCATAGAACCCCTAGATGGTGTAGATACAGATAGTAAGTAATTCATAGGTTCTAAAGGTCTAGTCAATTTTCGAGAAAAGGCATGTGACACAAATGAGTGTGTAGAGCTAGAATCTATCAAGACATATGCATTTTGGTTATAGATGGAAATTATACCTGACACCATAGACTTGGTGTTCTGTACATCCCTGGGTACTAGTGCGAATACTCTCCCCTGTCTTACTATCTCATTTCCTATGTTTCCCCTGGTATTAGCTCTTGCATTTGTTCTCGCTACAGAAGTAGACTCGGTCAAACTTGCTACAGGATAATTAACATCGTCAAATCTCAGCAGACAATCTCTAACCATGTGGCTAGTCTTGCCACACCAAAAACAAGTACTTAAGGCACAGTAACACGTGCCTTTATTCTTTCTTCCGCAATCGGGATAGTTTGGAATAGATCCACTATTCTGACTAGAGCTACTGGAGGATCCTGTATTCTGCCCTTTTGGAAATGATCGACCTTTCTTGAAATTAAATCCGGATCTTTTACCCTTCCATTTAGTCGTTAGAGCTGGAGCTTGTTTCTTTGTTGCCAAAATGGCCTCTGCCATCAATGCTCTATCAAGTACTTCCACATATATAGGCAACTTTAGAATTCCTACTCGATCAAACACGTCCAGATCTAATCCCCCTTCAAATTTTTGAGCCTTTTTGTAATCTGTGTCGACCATATGAGGAGCCAATCTAGCCAACTCGGTGAACTTAGCCTCATACTCGGCTACGGACATCTTGCCTTACTTAAGTTCTTGAAATTTGACAGTTTACGATCTCTGAAGCATTGAGGGAAATATTTCTCATAAAAGATCACTTTAAACTAGCTCCACGTCATAGCCCCACTATTATCTCGGATAAGTATCCACCAACGTCTAGCTTCTTCCTTCAACGTATAGCTGGCCAAAAGAACTTTTTGAATTTCTAAGCATAGAAACAACTCAAATATCTTTTCAGTTTCTAGTAGCCATGTTTCAGCCATTCGGCTCATTTGGGCCTCAAAAAATCCAACTGTATCATCACTTCATGTATTTTCCATTTACTATAAGTAAACAGAGCACTTATAAACATTGGCAAAAGTTCATTTCATAACGTTCAGAGTATTTAGTTCCAGTTCATTCATTTCAATTCCATGTATTCATGTCTAGATTCAGTTTTCACGTTTACAGAAACAAATACTCACTCACATATGCAGATGGAATGTCTCTAATCTTTTCTAAGACATTTTATAGCTCATATGGACTCATGTGTGCTGTATAACACGTGCTCTAATACCACTCTGTCATGACCCAAACCTGCATATATAGGTTTAGCATTATAATTGACCAGTAATCCTTGGATTACCAAAGGCCTCTATATATAATTACATAGGATTAAGGGGCTAGCGCAAGCAAATATACAAAATACAATATCTAATGAGCTATGCAGACATACATGAGATAGAAATTTCAAACTTTATATTTACATACATGTGACGTCATGATTACAGTAGTCTCTTGTCACATTCATTATAGATATAATCAAAAGGGGACTTAGCCCAATATACAGATAAATAGAAAACTTGTTCATATTCTAAAAAGAAAACAAATTCTTAACGTTCACAAAACATGACCATTCGACTCTTTTCAGAACCTCCTCGGGAGGTACAAAGGGTGGCCGACAAAACAGAAGTCTAGGCGATCAGCTCTGAGCCTAGTCACGCACCTGATCACTTACATACATAATATAAATAGTGAGCAGAAGCTCAGTGAATAATAATAAAGTAAAGAATTTAATGAATGATATCCCATAGTAGATTTCAAATCAGATACAAATTCAGATTCGCATACTTAACCAGAAATCATAGCAGTTATATATGGCACATCCATTTAGCTATCATGTCATACCAATTTTTCATAGTCTGTACCGACGACCACATAGGTCCACATCTTGTGCACAAGTAGCCATGGTATTGTTACCCCCATGAGAGGGCCACGTGAACATAAGCCTCGGTATTGTTACCCCGGGGCAAGGGCCACATGCATATAGGCCTCATTATTGTTACCCCTGGCCAAGGGCCACGTGCATATTGGCCACGGTATTGTTACCCCCGGACGAGGGCCACATGAACTAAGGATGCCATAAATACATTTAAGAAAAATGGACATTCATTCATGATTCATAAAATAGCATTTCAGAAAACATATCGTATCATATCAGTTAGAAAATACTTATAATGAAACATAGCTTTACAGAGTTATTACTCATAGATAGCTCCAAAAGTAGATAGACAAAACAGACAAATCAGATGGCTTACGGCGTGTGACCTACACAAACATAACAGATAAACAGATTGAAACACACACTCGGAATATACTTAACTCATTACGTTTCATTCTTAGTGTGTTTCTAAGTCTTATCCTCATTATTATATCTTAATCTTGGCTTAAGAATGCCTAGGATGCAATGAGGATGCTAAAATGCACTTGAAAACACTTAGGCAAATAGGCTAGAAACAGGGGTCTCACTTGAGCGTAACTTCCTTCGCTCGAGTGGACATCCAAACATGTGAGTGGTCGCTCGAGTGTAACTTCCTCCGCTTAAGCAGTTTGTAAACTCTGCGAAAATACTGGTTGTGAGAATTCTTCGCTCGATGACTGCTCGATGATCGCTCTAGAGTGTGACCGAAGTCTTTGCTTGAGTGCAACTCATGTCGCTTGAGTGGTCTGCATGACAAGGAAACTTCTGGGAGGATGCAATTTATGCTCGAGCCAACTTTTGGTCGCTCGAGCGAGTGTGCAAAATACAGAGTGGTCACTCGAGCGCATGTTCTGTCGTTCGAGTGGAGAGCAGAATTCTGGAATTTCCAGATTGCACTCCCAAGTTCAAAACTCGAATTCAAAGCTTTAAAATACAACCTTTGAGCTCCAAAATTTGAGAAAACACTTGTAAACTTGTAAATCATGGAGAATTAAAGATCGTTTCCTGAAATCAAGGCCCAAAGCATGTTAATTGCTTAAAATCAAACTTGAAGTTTTCCAAACTATAACATGCATGAGATGATATACTCTTCGACCAACCAAACCATGATCTATTGAGATGTTCATGACAAAACCATGTTGAATTGTGAAACCAAAGCTAAGGAAAGGTCATGCATGTGAAGATTCTTGCAAAAACAACCTCAAAACTTTATGATATGCACATGCATGCATGAATCATGTTCAATTCTACCAACTAGCCTCAATTCTCTTTGAATAATGCATAAGGTAACTTAAACTCATAGAGTGTGAGTTGATTTCTTACCTAAAGTCCACAAATCCCTTTAGATTCTAGCTAGGCTCAACAACTATCACCAATTCCTTCCAATTCTTGATTACCTTTAGCATTTCTCTCTTTTTCTTCTTGACTTTGATCTCCCTCTTGGTCTCTCTTTCTCTTTCTCACGTTTGTTGTGTTTATAGGCTCAAAAATGAAGAAAAGGAATGAGTTGAAGCACATAAGGGGCCTTATATAGGCTTACTTAGTGGTGATTAATTAAAGTTAATCAAACGGGCATTAATTATTCTAATTTAATCACTCTGAATTGAATTTTAATTAAACCTACCATAAAATTCCAAAAATTCCATGTAACACATAAATCAAGTCAATTTCGCATTCAGATGCCTATAAGGCCTTCAATTCGTAGAACAAAACAGAAATACAAATAGATATTTCTACCAAGAATAGATTTAAACTCAAATAATGCAACATACATGCAATTAATTTAAGATTTCATCTTAACTACTCATTAGGCATACTTAATCATGGATTATCCATTAATCATGGGTCGGGGTTGTTGCATAATGTTTGGAATAATATGTTACTTGTTAGGATTGCTTCTACTCTTGGTACAGTTTGTAGTTCACTGTGTTCCTCGTGGGTGGTGTGGCTGACGTTGTGATGGGGTAATTTAATAATTTCATCACATCTTTGGCGAGGATAATGCTTTTAGTGGGTTTTTATTTATTTATTTACATAGGTTACACGACAGTGATAAGAGCACACCGTGAATATTGTAAGATTATTTTGGTGCCATGCGTTAATGTGAACATAAGGAATTTCATTTAAATGAAACTGGGTAATGCAGTTGTATGATTTTATAGCATCTCGCATACAAAGCTTGCATGACTCCCAATCATTGTATAATAGGTAAGGGAATGCAATGTAGCACCCCGCCAACATGGTGGTGAACTAAATACTGCATTGATGAGCAAATGTTTGTTGTTATTGAACAATGCAATACAACATATTGCTAGACAAAAGAAGGTGTCACACAAAGAATGGGCTGCGACAAGACTAATGTTGGATTTTTGGCGTGACGAATGGCAAAGTGATACGGTAAAAAAACTAGCGAAACTCATTGCGACCGGAAGGTTTTTTTATTTAGTTCACATATTTCATGATTTTAGCCAAAATGTAATAAATATATAATATTTCACAAACTTCCATTAATAAATAATCAAACGATGTCGTTTTGTGAACAAGTACTATTGCGTGACAATTATTTTAGCAAAAGCAAGAAAATGTTTACCAACTATTCAGTAATAGTTTGTGATGAACAAAAATAACGCAATGAGTAAGTTACATTGGTTCCTTCCATGTTTCCTTGTTATGGTTACCCATTTTGCCACAATAACCACACCAAATATGTTGAACAACCTCACCATTTGATGGAATTCTTTTACGCTTGGGTCTCCCAAGAGGACGCCTGTAAATAGGTGGTGCAATGAGATAGTCTGAGGCTGTGAACTTGGGTTTTTCCACTATGGGAATTAGGTGGATGGACCATGCATATGCTGCCTTATACTTCACCACGTGATAAAATGACTCAATGTAATCGTACACATTCCTACCACTATTTCGAAAAGTAATAACTGTGTGGGAACATAGGAAACCATTTAGTTGCCATTGGAAGTAGGAACATGAGAGAATGCCAATGTCGACTAGCACCGATGGGTGGGAACACACCTCGAAAACGTTGTCGTTCGACTGACTAACAATCCACGACCTGCTATCTTTAAACTCGGACAACAAAAGTTTTTCCATTTTCAGAAAAATTGCGCCAACCCAACTGCTAGATTTAACTTTACGATTTGACATTTTTTCCATGATTTTCCCCTTATCGCATCAACCAATTGAGTAATGGGCAGGTGACGAGCTTCACGGATCCAGTTATTGAGTGATTTTGTAACGTTGCACCACATCTCGCCATACCTATGGCCCTTGTGGAAAGGAAAAAAAAATGTTGATGTTCATAATATGCAATGGGTATTACATGTGAAGTAATGTACGAACAACAGGTACCTGAAGTACGTGTTGGCTCAATGTTGGGGATGCAAGTCATTTAAAAAATTTCCAACAACCCCTGGGCTCAAAATCTCAATTTTTTGATTGAATGAAGTTACTGTAGGTACGTAAGCACATTCCCGTAACTTCCGCATGAGACTGATTTTCTGATTAGTGTTAACATATTTTATCTGGTCTCAACTTTTCAACTAAAAAAATTCAGCATCCAATTGTCAATACTTAATTTTCAGTTTTCAATTTTATCAAACACCACTTTAGTGACATTTTTAAAATTTTGTTGATAATTTTATTTTATTTTATTTTTTTAAGTTTTTAGTGTAACATTTTAGTGACGACCCTCGTGATGACAAGAATTAGTTCCTAAATATATTTTACAATAAAATTTTTACTTTTTTGCGTGAATAAATTGAAATACAAAGATAAGAGATTTTTCTATTTTGAATAAATTGACATAGGCGAACAAGAAAGTTAGGGATTGGAATCCCTCTCAAGTGTTTCCAAAATTTCATATTCATGGCGTTTAATCAAATAACAAGTGCTTCAAAAATTGTATGGCCCTACAAATAAAGAAATGATGAAAAATTAAGAGAATACCATTGAATAAGTATATAACTATGTGATCTTCCTAATCCATATAATCTCTCGAGCAATGATGCATAAGAGACTATATAATCATCTTGGTGGTTTATCCATGAGTTGTGGACAAGTCCATCTATGATGTATCAATATTAGTTTTAACAAATCAAGTGTCAAAAAATTTGATAAGTAAATCATACTATGTGACAAACTGGATGAAATTATGACCAATAAATTAGAACTCATAGTAAACAAAAACATGAAAACTTACCTCATTTTTTACATTTAATTTTAATCAATACTAATCAACATTTACTTATTTATTTATTTATGGTTATTTAGATTTAATGGTTGAGATTGATTTGATGGATGGTGCTCCAAACTCAACATTGCTATACCAAGGGAAAACAAAAAAGCTTGGATCCATAAATATGTCCCAAAATTTATCAGGATATTAGTAGTGAAGATTAAATTGATGAAATATTATTTCTATAAGTGAAATGAATTTTAACCATTAATTTTATTTCTAAATAAATTTTAGATAAATACTTCTAAATTTATAGTTTGTTGAACTTGTGGATGATGTTATTTTTTATGCAAATAAGATAAGATTGCACTATAAAAATTTTAGTTTTTTGCAACGGCTTCTCCTAATGCTGTCTCAAAAAAATTTTAGTGACGGAAAATGACTTTTAGTGACGACAAAGGGGAGGTCACAACAAAGGGCGTTGCTAATACGTTTTATCAATGGCATCATTGCGACGACAAATGTTGCCTTTTGCGACTACATTTTACTATCGCCTATAATATGTAACAAATTGAGACCTTTTGCGACTTCAATGTTGTACCGTTGCTAAAAGTTTTATTTGAGATGGCAAAAAAATGCTGTCACGAAATGTTTTTTTGTTATGACGGCATGACCTCTGTTGCCAATTTCTTTTGTGATGGCATTGCTTATGTCGCCAAAAAAATACATTTTAGTTCTAATATTTTTTGCGACGGTGTGGTGCCATCACCCCCTCCCCCCCAAAAAAAAATCTTGCAATAAAATTATTAAAAATATTTAAATTACCTTTATTAAATGAAAAAAATTGAAAAATAAACCAATAATTGCATAATAATATAAAAATTCCTGTATAGAAATAACAATTTTTCCATAATAAAAATATTGTTGCATTCATAACTACAAATTAGCAAAATTACCCCACTACATAATGTTCCATAATACATATATAATGTTTAAATACATAATGTTGTTCACAATTCAAAATAACATAAACCAAAAACAAAAGTTTTCCTCATCATTCTCTGTGGGTAACAAAAATAAAAGCTAGTCGCATTCTTCACAGACATGCATTTCACAAGAAGCAAACTCCTACTTAGGAAATATTTGAAAACAAAAAACAAAAATAATTAATGACAATATAGTTATGTGTTAATATGTTAATTACAAAGAAACATAAAAATTTAACTACTATACAATTACAAAGATAATTAAGTGAATAATTTTGCCTAGACCGAAATCCGGCTCTAACTCCCAAACCGGGAACCCAATTCGAGTCCCGTCTTCTCCCACAAGTCTCTCGTGCCTAGGCGGTAATGTGTGCCAAGTTTCGTGCTAATCTGACGCTGTTTTGTGATTTTGGGGTGTTAAAACCTTGAATTCTAAGTTTCTTAAGGAACTAGTTTGCTTAGACCGAAATCCGGCTTTAACTTCCAAACCAAGAACTCGATTCGAGTTCATCTTCTCCCACAAGTCTCTCGTGCCTAGGTGGTTGTATGTGCCAAGTTTTGTGCTAATCCGACGTCGTTTGGTGATTTTGGGGCGTCAACACCTCAATTTCTAAGTTTCTTAAGGAACTAGTTTGTCTAGACCGAAATCAAGCTCTAACTTCCAAACCGGGAACCCGATTTGAGTCCTGTCTTCTCCCACAAGTCTCTCGTGCCAAGGTGGTCATGTGTGCCAAGTTTCGTTCTAATCCGATGCCATTTGGTGATTTTGGGACGTCAACACCTCGAATTCAAAGTTTTTTAAAGAACTAGTTTGCCTAGGCTAACATCTAGTTCTAACTCCCAAACCGGGAACCCGATTCAAGTCTCGTCTTCTCCCACAAGTCTATCATACCAAGGCGGTCATGTGCGCCAAATTTCATGCTGATCTGACGCTGTTTGGTGATTTTGGGGTGTTAACACCTCGAATTCTAATTTTCTTAAGGAATTAGTTTGCTTAGACCGAAATCCGGCTCTAACTCCTAAATTGGGAAACCGATTCAAGTCCCGTCTTCTCCCACAAGTCTCTCGTGCCAAGGCGGTCATGTCTGTCAAGTTTCGTGCTAATCTGATGCTGTTTGGTGATTTTGGGTCGTCAACACCTCGAATTCTATGTTTCTTAAGAAACTAGTTTGTCTAGATCAAAATCCGGCTCTAACTCCCAAACCGGGAACCCGATTCGAGTCCTATCTTCTCCCACAAGTCTCTCATGCCAAGGCGGTCATGTGTGCCAAGTTTGTGCAGTTTTTAATTGAGGGGTAGCTATATAGGTGACCTTCTTCAATAACTATGGGAAAGAGTGTCCCCATTCATTGGTTCCACTAGAAAATTTTAAATAGATCGAGAAGAAAAGTTTGTTTGCTTGTTAACACCTTGCTTGCTCATTTATAAATCTAGCTTCATATAAAACAATGATAGCATGATTAGCTCAAACAATCAAGGGCACCAATTCTCTCTATAAACTTGGAGTGGCAAAAATATAATCAAGCAAGTTAACCAAAAAAATTGTCTATTTATTAAACAAAAAGAAGTGAAGCTATGATGGGTGCTTATAACCAATGTGATATAAAGAATATGGATTGCTATTGTGCATCAAAAAAGAAATGAAGCTATGCTTGGTACCTACTAACATAAATATTTAGTTATATACCATAAATTAAACCCTATCTAAAAAAAAATAAAAAAAAAATAGAAATTGACAAGCATTTTAATGTTATTGAACTATAAAAGTAAGAGATACCCATTCCAATAACTGAAAGCTCCACCTCATTGTATTGCTGCATGTATCTTTGCAAACCCACCAATTAACAATTGGATTAAGATCCCACAACAAATGATTCTATTCTAAAAAAACCGTATTTTAAAGCAATTCTCTATCATAACTCCAGCATGAATCTCAAATTTAACACTTCATTTTTTTGTAATTCTTTATTGTAACTCATTCAACCACAAAACATTAAATAACACAAACAATCAAGGCTTAAATGGTCTTCAAAATCACATAATCTCATAAATTACACCTAAAAAAAAATAAGCCTTTCTTCAAAGGAAATGGGACTACATTAAGATGGGTTTTTGATTTTTTTACTTAATCATACAAAAAATTCATGTCCTCTGCTTGAAAACCCTAAATTTGAAAATTTCCTCTCGGCATAGACATATCGCAGATAATAACAGTAAAAAAGTAAGGGCTTTGGGCGATTATGAACTACATACATACCAGTTTGTAATTGAGCTCGAATACATCTAGGGTTTCATCGTCGCAATAGAGGGTTGGGCGTTATCGAATAGGTTGTTTAAGTTGGAGATGACAGTGGAGACAAAGGCGATTAAGTCGATGGTAGGAAGTGTAGGATCTCTTGAGAGAGAGTGACATCTAGAGGGTTAAAATCAGGGCTCTGAGACTTACTTGGAGGTGGTTGCGGTGACAACATGATCTTTTCTGTATGTCTTGAATTCTAGAGACCCATCTCTTTCATAGAAATGAGAGTGCTTGTGCATAATAAGCAAATATAAAAACCATTTCAATTTCATAGAATCTATTTGAATCATAGAAACTTATTTCAAAAAATGGAGACAAGAATAGTAGTGTCATTACCAATAGAAACTCATTTAAAGGCACTGTTTTTCCCAATTGCTTGTTAAAACCCTTTCCATGGCTAAATTGAAACCTTGATAACACTTCCCCCCCCCCCCCCCTTACAAAAAAAAAAAAAAAAATCATTACCAAAACAAAAGAAAGTGAAAAAAATATACAAGGGTTTTGTTCTTAAGAAATTCAACTATACAACAAAATTACGAGCAAATAACCAGTTACTATCACGAGACACAAGCAACAATGAAAAAAATAAAAAATAAAAACAAGACAGAAAATCAATGCTTTCATCCTAAATTTTCAGATTCATTATACATCCAAATCTACACACACACACACGCACACACAAACACACACACACACACACACACACACACACAGATATATATATATAAGTAACACAAACTATAAATCTCAAAACTCATTCAAATCATTGTGCATGAATGTCAAAGTACAACAATATGAATAAACAGATGCACATTCAGCTGGATAAGAGAACCAACATGCAAGAACATACCTTAAACACTTACTAAAAAGAAGCTAGTCAAATAACACCCTAAATAATTTTGATTCACTTTTGAATTTCACATAGTTTGAATCCATTCAAATCAATTATACAGAAGCAATTTTGATCTTTGATTTAACAGTAAGAGAGGAAGAAAACCAGAATTAAAGATAAACAAATTTCATCACTGATTTAATAGAGAATGATAGAGTGCCAATACTAAACAACAGTACAACTACCTCCACAGCCCAAACAATTGGCACTAAAATACTAAACAATAGAAAATATATAAAAAATAAAATAAAATCATACGAACAAATTAGAATAAAAAAGCTCACAAAGCCAATGCACCAAATTGACACTTAGCCATGCAACTTTTTTTGACATTTTTTCGAACACCATTTGAGCATATTACCATCTGAACAGTGTAAGAAAGCAAAAACTAATTGTAAGAATGCAAAAACAAAACTTCAATAGCAATTATAACATGTCATCTAACACATCCAACAAGTCTAGAGCAACTGGAGCAACATAGATTCAACCATAAAACATTAAATAACACAAACAATCAAGGCTCAAATGGTCTTCAAAATCACATAATCTCATAAATTACACCTAAAAAAAATCAAGTCTTTCTTCAAAGGAAATGGGACAGCATGAAGATGGGATTTCGATTTTTTTACTTAATCATGCAAAAAAATTCATGTCCACTGCTTGAAAACCCTAAATTTGAAAATTTCCTCTCACTACAAACAAATCGCAGATACTAACAGTAAAAGTAAGGGCTTTGGGCGATTATGAAGTACATACATACTAGTTTGTAATCAAGCTCCAATACATCTAGGGTTTCGTCGTTGCAACAGGGGGTTAGGCATTATCGAATAGGTTGTTTAAGTTGGAGATGATGGTGGCGACGAAGGTGGTTAAGTTGATGATACGAAGTGTAGGATCTCTTGAGAGAGAGTGACACCAAGAGGGTCAAAATCAAGGCTCCGAGATAAAATAGAATATGAGAGAGAGGTATGGGACTTACTAGGAGGTGGTGATGGTCGCTCGACGCCGTCGTCTGTCGCTGATCGCCGTCGCTCAACACTGTCGTTTGTCGCTGCTTTCAATCGCGCGCGCGCGCGCGCGCGAGAGAGAGAGAGAGAGAGAGAGAGAGAGAGAGAGAAGAGAAGGGTTGGTTCAAAAGATTAGGCATTTGAGATTGGGGATTTTCAGTTGAGGGGGGAAAAACGAGCGCGAATTAGATTTTGGTTTTTTTTTTTTTTTTTTTTTTTTTTTTTGTGACACCAAGTTTCACCGTTACACATGAAAATTTAAGGCAGCATTTTTGGTAATGTTTACGTTTTTGGCTTATGTTTACAAAAATTTTATAAACTAGTTTTTGTTTATTTTTAGAAAAACATAAACTACAAAAGCGTTTCGTTTGAACAAAATGTTTGAAAATTTAAAAAAACATAAACTAAAAAATAAGTTTGTTGATGCCTAAAAATTTATTTATTTTTATTATTTATGACAATGGGATCATACACATTATAATTGAAAAAAAAAATTACTTGAAAAAAAAATAATTGGAAAAAAATTAATTGAAAAAAAAATTATTTGGCAAAAAAAAAAATTGTCAGTCAAATTCCTAAATTTTTGTTTAAAAACCAACATAAACTCTTTTTTTTTGAGTTTACGTTGTTTTTCTCAAATTTATAAACTGAGACAACCATTTATAAACAAAAAAAAATTATCAAACAAGATTTTACGACAATTTTTAAAATTTCTATAAATATAAACTAAAACAGTAAAAGAGAGAGAAACAGAAAAAGAGAGAGACAAGAGATGATCAGCGAGAGAGAGAGAGAGAGAGAGAGAGAGAGAGAGATCAATGACATATGAATGAGAGATATATAGAGAGAGACATAAAAAGAGAAAGAAGAGACATGAGTAAGAGAGGCAAAGGGAGAGATGAGAGAGAGAGAGAGAGAAGAGAGATGAGCGAGAGACACAAAGAGAAAGAGGCAGAGATAGAAACAGAGCGAGACCCATTTTATTTTTTGACTTTTGACTTTTTCAACAACAATGGGCTAAGAGAAAGAGATAAGTGTCATTGAGAGAAATGAGTGATTAAGAGAGGAGAGATGAGTAAGAGAGAAAGAGAGAGAAACAAGATGAAAGAGAGAAGATGAGCAAGAGAGGTAGAGAGCGAAGAAAGATGAGAGAGCCAGAGAGAAAAGTGATGAGTGACAGAGAGAGAGAGAGAGATAAGAGATAAAAAGAGAGAGAGGCCCATTTCATTTTTTGACTTTTTCCTTTTTCGACAAGTGATTAAGAGAAATAAGAGACGACTGATTAAAAGAGAGAGAGAGAGAGAGAGAGAGAGAGAGAAATCGAGAGGGAGATCGGTAAATCGAGAAGAGGGGAGGAAAAGAGTGAGCAATGCGAATACAGTGTGGAAGAGAGAGAGAGAGAGAGAGAGAGAGAGAGAGAAAGACAAACAGACAGACAAAAGAGTGATAGAGAAAGGGAAAGAGAAGAGAGATGAGCAAGAGAGATAGAGAGAGACAGAGAGACATGAAGATGAAAAAATGGGTGAAAAGAGAATGTTATATCAAAACAATATCACTTTTTCTATATTTCTTTTTTTGTTTGCGATGGCACCTATTACCATCGCAAAAAGCTCTCTTATTTGCGACTGCATTTCATGCCGTCACGAAAGTAGCTTTATTTGTGATAGCAGCGGTTATCGTAAAAAAAAATGCGCATTATTTGCGACTGCACTTATTACCATCGCAAAAAGTTACGTTTTTGTGACAAGAAATGGTGTTGTCGCTAAAAACCCATTTATTGGCGACGGCAAGTGGTACCATCGCAAAAAATCACTTTTTGCGACGACAATAGGTACCTTCACAAATGCTTCCGTGTTATATAACCTCTTTTCTTGTAGTGTTGGCATCTTTCAGTACGTAAAAGTGAAAAAGTGGACCTGTAACGTCATTGCACGCTAGTCCTACAAGTCGTGAATTGTGACTTAATAGAATTCTCATTGTGAAAGAGGAGGATACAAAAGTAGCCAAATAATAAAATGTGATAGTTACATTGAAAAAAATGCTATCAATGTGATACTTGCATTGAAAATGCTATAGCTCTTATGATTAGGAAGATACTATCAAAATCTCATAATAAAAAGAAATTATCAATTTTACATTTACTAAGTGAAGGGGCAGAATAAGAAATGGGTTGGATCCAAGCCTTCCATCGGTCTAATCAGTTAAGCCCAAACCCAAGTGGGTCAAACGAATGTATGGGCCAATTAGTTATACTCATCTCCATGAAGTGGCCTTTCCAACTCCTTAAGCACTTGAGCCCAACGTGAAGTGGAAAGGCCAGTTTAGCCACGATGCTGACAAGCTCAACACCTCGATCACGCTGTTTATTAAAGAGAACACCGAGCACTAGTTCGACTCATTTCTTCTTTTCTCTTTTCTACCCAGACATTGAAGTTATGAAACCCCCAAGAAGTTCACACCACCGAAATTCACACCATACGATGGGAAGTCAGATCCACTCACATACATTAGCCACTACTGGCAGATGATGTCTTTATGGAGATGAAGCACTGATGTGCAAGGTCTTCCCATCCAGCTAGGGAGAGTCTGGACTCTGATGGTTCAATCGTCTCCCTGCTAGATCGATCTACAACTAGAAGCAGCTCTCTGAAGAGTTCTTGGCCAAATTTGTTTCCAACACCAAGATTTCAAAGCAACTGGACACCTTGTTCGGTCTCTGAAAAGAAAAGAAGGAAACACTGCTTAACTACGCAAGGAGGTACAGGGAAGAGTACAACGATTTGGAGGAAAATATCTACAGTGAACAAATGTCAGTAATGTCTCTTAAGCATGTTCTGTGGCCAGAAAGCAAGTTGAGGCAGTCACTTACCAAGTGCCCAGCCACTGCACTAAATGATTTACATGCCCGAATTGAGCAGTATACTCGTCTCGAGGACGATCAGATTCCTATTGAAGTGACTCGGCCAAACAGCTGAGCCGGGGAGACCGACGAAGAACAGACCGAAGAGAACCTTAAGAAGTCGCAGTGAATGAGGTGGACAAGTCTAAATCTCATGAAGCAATTGTCACAGTCTTTAAAGAACCTATCTACCGTATTATAGAGAAAATCAAGAGAGAACTATTCCTTACTTGGCCACTAAAGAGGTTAGGAGACCCAGCTTGGTGCAACCAAAAGCTAAGGTTTTCTTATCACTAGGATTGGGGGCATATGACTTAGAACTGCAAAGCATTAAAACAACATTTGGAGGATTTGGTAACTGTTGGACACCTCCAGGAATACATTGATCCAAACATGATCATGACCGAACAGGGAAATCCCCCAACACCACCAAATGTCGAGCATCCCTCTCGATTGGTCATCAATGTAATCCATGGCATAGCCAGTCTCGAGTAGAAGGAGGTACTTCAAGAGGAAATTGAAAAGCTGCACAAATTCAACAAGTAATGTCAGTTGGTCTTGCACCAAAAAAGGTTAGAACGATACCTTAATCTCCCTTATGTATTGTTTCATTTACTGAGAAAGATTTATAAGGTATTCAACATCCACACACTGATGCATTGATTATAACTGTGGGAATTGGAAAACGATTTGATGTGAATCAGCAACAACACCTTACCCTTACCCTAGCACCTTACCCCATCTGCAGATATCTTGTATTATGATTTGTTCAGGAAGCTTGGTCTCTCTGAGCAGCACCTTACCCCAGCAACAACACCGTTGGTTGGCTTCAATTCTCAACCCGAATGGCCATTGGAAGGAATAATATTACCTGTAGTAGCTGGGACAAAGACTCTCTAGATAGAATTCTTGGTTATAAACACTCCATCCCCTTACAACATCATCCTTGGTCAGTCATGGATTTACCAAATAAAAGCAGTCCCCTCAACCTACCACTAGCTCATCCGCTTCCCAATGAAGCACAGAGTAGAGCAGATCTTAGGGGACCAAGTTGCATTGAAGCATTGTTTCATGGAAGCCATGAAGGTTAAACAGCTCTACAATTGGGTTCAGACAGTTTAAGTAGCAGAACAGCTTGTCCTGGAGGATGTCGGAGGAACCCCAACAGAGAAGATAGTGGAGGATCTGGAGAAAGTTTTAGTAAAAGATGGTGACCTAGAGAAGTACTTTCTTATTGGTACCTTACTAGGCGATGATGAGAAACTTTAGTTGCTGGATTTACTGAGGGAAAATATGGAGGTATTCGTATGGTCGGCATATGATACTCTTGGGTTGGATCTAGATTTTGCTTGCCATAAGCTCAATGTCAATCCTTCAGCACTGCCCATCGTGCAAAAGAGTAGAAGATCCTCTGTTGAGCATATCGAAACATTGATTACAGAGGTCAACAAGCTCCTAGCATCAGGGGTAATTCGGCAAATTTAGTACCCATAGTGGCTGTCCAACACTGTCATAGTCAAAAAGAAGAATAGAAAGTGGAGAGTCTGCGTCGATTTCACTTGTTTAAAAAAGCTTGTCAAAAAGAAAACTTTTCCTTGCCTTGCATAGATCAGCTTGTAGATTCAACAGTCGGGCATAAGCAAATGAGTTTTTTGGATGCTTACAGCGGCTATCACCAAATACCTCTGTTCAACCTGGATCAAGAGAAGACAACATTGATCACTCCAAGAGGCACTTACTGCTATAAAGTAAAGCCATTCAGCCTTAAAAGTGCCAGAGCAACCTACCAACAGATGGTAACTTGGATGTTCAAAGAGCAGCTCGGCCAGACTATGGAAACATATATATATGACATGGTGGTTAAAAGCAGACTTGCTACAAGCCACCACATTGATCTAAGAGAAATTTTCAGCATCCTAAAAACCCATCAACTTCGCCTCAATGACTCGAAATGTGCTTTCGGGGTAGTAACAGGGAAGTTCTTGGAGTACATAGTGACTCGCAGAGGAATTGAAGCAAATCTGGATCAAATTAAAGCAAAGCAAGAAATAGAGATACCGATGAAGGCCAAAGAACTACAAAAATTGGCTGGAATGGCAGCAGCACTAAATTGATTCATTAGCAAGTCCTCAGATCAAATGAAGCCTTTTTTTCAACTACTAAGGAAAAAGGCTGCTTTTGAATGGGGGCTCGAGTGCATCGAGGTGCTGCAAGACCTCAAGAAGTATCTCATTACACCACAACTCCTTTCTACTCCAGAATCGAGGGAAGAACTATACCAGTATCTGGCTGTTTCAGAATATGTGGTAAGCGTGGTACTAATTCGCGAAGTGGAAAAGGAATAGAGGCCAGTATACTATATCAGTAAGACTCTCCTAGATGCTGAGACACAGTATCTACCATTAGAAAATCTGGCTTATGCCTTGCTCATCGCCTCAAGGAAGCTACAACACTATTTCCAGGGTCACAGCATCAATGTCTTCACTGAGTTCCCTCTCAGATCCTTCTTCGACTCAGCTGATTTCTCGAGCTGAACAGCAAAATGGGCAGTTGCACTTGGTGAGTTTGACATTCGGTATCAACCCAGAATAGCAATCAAAGGCCAAGCATAGGCAGATTTTTTCACAAAGTTCGCCTATGCCTAGAGCATTGAACATTAGAACTCTAGCTTGATATAGGTGCCACACACCACCGAACTAGGAAAACATTGTGCTTTAGAAGCATGTAAACTCTTCATTGGTGACATTTGGTAGCTCTACGTAGACGAATCATCCAATAGTCGAGGCTCGAGGGCAGGGGTGGTACTCATATCTCCAGAAGGATTCATTTGGGAGCAAGCTCTGAAGCTTGGATGGAAAGCCTTTAACAATGAGGTAGAATATAAAGCACTACTAGCCAGTTTGCGCAGTGCCGAGCACTTCAGCGTAGATCAGGTCTTGGTTTTCATTGATTCTCAGTTGGTTGTCAACCAACTCACTGGGATCTACGAAGCAAGAGATAAAAGGATGGCCATATATGCAGACAAGGCAAATGATTTACTTAAAAAATTTCAGTTCATACGAGTGGAACGGATCAATCGAGACTGAAACAATCATGCCGATGTTGTAGCTTGCCTTGGCTCATCACTGGATACCAAAGATACTAGAAAGATGTGGGTTGAGTTTGTGTTGAAATCGAGCATTGTGTCTCCAGATTTGGTCCTCTGTACGAACATAGAACTGAACCGGATGGACCGAATACTTGTTTTCCTAAGATCTGCCACTCTTCTCGAAGACAAGAAATAGGCAAACAAAGTTCACCATCAATCAGCTCGATTTTGGATCAATCAGTTCAGTTTTGGATCTCACCAACTGGGAAACTGTACTGACGCTCCTATCTTGGTCCCTATCTATTATGTGTGCATCCAAACCTAGTTGAGAATGTTCTTTATGAAATTCATGATAAGATGTGTGGAATCTATGTTGGTGGAAGGTCACTAGCGCACCGTGCCCTTACTCATGGGTACTGGTAGCAACAGATGTAGCAAGAGGCACAACAATACGTTCAGAAGTGTGACAAGTGCTAGAGGTTTGCTCCTCTGATTCATCATCCAACAAAAAATCTCACTCCGCTCACTAGCCCATGGCCTTTTGCTCAGTGGAGCTTGGACATCATCGGACCTTTGGCATGAGGGACTGGGAATAGACGATTCTTTATCGTTGTAACCGACTATTTCACCAAGTGGGTAGAAGTAGAAGCACTGATAAGCATCAAGGAAGTAGACACAAAGCGGTTCATTATGTGGAATGTCGTGGTCCGTTTTGGCATCGCAGGGGTACTGATTGTAGATAATGGAACGCAGTTTGACAAAAACAATTTCAAAAAATTTTGTGCCAATCTCAGGATCGAATATCGGAACTCGTCTCCAGGCTACCCATAGAGCAATGGGTAGGTAGAATCGTCAAACAAAACCATCATTAACGAAGTAAAGAAGCGGCTTGAAAATGCAAAAGAGAAATGGGTAGAAGAGTTACCCCATGAGTTGTGGGCTTACCGAACCACAACGCGGCTCTTAACAGGGGAAACACCTTATTCCTTGACCTACGGAATGGGGGCTGTTATTCCACTAGAAGTTGGTCTACTAACCATCTGGTCAAAATTGTTTGAAGATACAAGTAATGAAGAAGCTATTACACAGGCACTGGACATGGCAGAGGGCCGAAGAGAAGTAGCACTGATTAGACTTGTAGCTTATTAGCAGTAGTTTATCAAGAGTTTCAATAAGAAAGTTCTTCCAAGACAATTTACACCTGGTAAATTGGTTTTGAGGAAAGTTATAGATCACAAAAGGGTGCCTGGCAAAGGAAAGTTAGGACCTAGCTGGGAGGGACCTTACAAGGTCAGAGTCATTACTGGGAATGGTGCATATTACTTGAAGGATCTCAAGGGCAAAGCCATACATCGGCCCTAGAATGTAGCAAATCTCAAGAAATACTGTCAATAGACTATCCCCCAAATTATTTATCAAGTGTAAAGGCATTCATCTTTTGATTAATCGAAACACCTCCCCACTTCTTTGAACTTTTGTTTTCAACACCTGTACAGCTTTATGGCCAAAGCAGATTATTAATTAACCTAGCCCTTATAATCCAAGCTCTGGGGGCATATATCAAAATAAAAGTGATTAGCTTTGGTGTTTACCAAACGGACTTAGCTTTGGTGCTTACCAAACAGAATTAGCTTTGGTGTTTACAAAACAGACTTAGATTTAGTGTTTACCAAACGGAATTAGTTTCGGAGCGATCGAACGAAATTTGGTTTTGGTTTGCACTCAAACATGCCAAGTGGAATTGCTTGGTGGAATTATATTTGGCAACCAAAATGAAACTTAGCAAAGTGGAATTGCTTGGTGGAAACCGCCCTAACAAATTTTTCAGCTGATAATTTCTTTTGTAAAAACCACATAATTTTCACAAACGATTCTTTCTTAAATACAAAGTACATCAACACTTCAGTACTGTTGCATACAAATAGAGTTGGAACAGACTTGGCTAAATTTTATCAGGAACAAACTTCCAGCATTAGTCTTACTTAACTCTAGGTGGGGGGCAAACAATTGTTTTTTCAAAACCAACCTAGACTTGAGTAAGACACCCCTGTACACATTTATCCCATTCATATGTACTTGTGCTATCAAAGTTGCAACAGACTTCAGCAATTTTGCTAAACAGAACAACCTTCAGTGCTGTTCTTACTTAGCTCCAGGCGGAGGCAAACAATTGTTTTTTAGAACCAACCTGGACCTAAGTAAGACCTTCTCCTTTTAGTATAACAAGCAAGCCCAGTCATACATTGTATTAATTAACTAGACCGAGCAGGTATTTAGCTCGAAGGTCCTAACAGTGCTCGACTGGGGGAAACAGTATAGATAACACTCAGACATAGAAGCAAGAAAGCATCAGGTTGCAAAATCAAAAGTGAAAATTCTATCATCCAACAAAGGCACAGCTAGCCTCACAAATAGCAACAAAAAGAAGAAAAGGCCAAAAAAAAAAAAAAAAACTTCGAATCATTTCAGAGATCACTTCAACTCTTATCACTAAGGGGAATTTCAGGAGCAGTGTTCACAGCCTTGTCCATATCACTTTGGGGAGGAAACGTTGAGGCTACTTTAATTTCCTGAGGAACAGGAGCCTTCTTAACCACATCTCGCGAAGCTTCTGTCTTTGGGTTCTCACCATTTTCAGCATTTATTGTTTCATTAGCAACGCCGCTCTCTGGAGTCTTGTTTACATAATCAGTGCTTGGGGAAATCTTTGATGAAGGATAAGCATGTGTAGTAATAGTCTTCAAACACAAGGATTTGGACGGAATAGGGACATCCTGGGGGGACTCTTTAGGAACCTGAGCAGTAGCTAGGGCACTTGTCCAGCCTTTGAGGAAGAGCTTGTCATGCAATACCAACACCTCTTCCTTATAGGCAGCTCCAGCTTCATTCCAACCCTACTAGTAGTACTTGGCTTCCAGAGTTGAGCACTCAGTAGCCATCACCACTATAATTGCCTTTAATTCATCCACTTTTCCCTTAAGCTTGGCTTGGACCCTAACAGTAGCCTCTTTTGACTTCTCAGTAGAGGTAATAACTTTGTTCAAATGAAACATCTCTCTCTTCGTAGTTTTACAGCCCTGCTTCTCGGCCTCAAGATTCGTAGTCAATCTTTCAGCACTCATAGTGGCCTCTAGCATGACCTTCTCCAGCGCTTCAGCTTGGGTAATGGACAAAAGCATCCTCTGAATACACTACAACAACAATAGGTATTAAATGTAAGGAAACAGTACAGACCAGTAAGAACAGAAAAGGAAAAACAAAGGTACTCATAGTAGTCATCATTTGAAGGGTTCCCTTTAAGATTGGAATATCGCGAGGTTCGTTATGGTTTGCCATGTCTACTGGCAGCAACAAAGTTTTGGTCAAATCAAAAACAAAATCTCCAGAAGCAACAATTGAATCAGAAGTAGAAATGGGCCTAGCCTGATGCAGTATGGCGGTTCCCATTTTTCAGAAGACTCATCTACAACAGGCTCCTCAGAAGCCTCACCAACTATAGCCTTATCGATCTCTCTCATTCTTTTTCTTGCCCTTTCAGCAATTAAGGCATCAGGTTCAGTAGCAGTGGCAAAAAGGCTAGAAGCCCCCAACTCTAGTTTCACATCCATTAGACTCTTTGGTTCAGCCTTGACCAAAGGAGTCTCTAGAATAGTAGAAGAGCCAAAAGCTTCTGCCTCTAGGTCCACTAGCACAATTCTCTTTGACAATGATCCTCCCTCTGTGAAGATGAAGGTAGGAGAAGGGTTCCTCTCAGCGGATAGACTTCGGCTATGGTGGCGGTTGGTGATCAAAGGGGCAATGAGTGTATTTGTCTCAGTATCAGAATCAACTAGGGATGTAGCAAGCCTGGTCTTCTTGGGAATGGTAGTATGGTAAGTAGCTTGGTAGTCTAGCAGCTCGGGGGCAGACCTCTTTTTGTACCTTAAAGCAGCCTTGATTGCTTCGGTGTTCTCACAGGTCGGCCTACGTTGGTAATGGGAAGACTTTGCAAAAAGTAGGAAACAACATCAGCACAACACTCAAAATAGAACAGCATGAGTACAAAAATTCCAAGGTAGAGGGTTCAGACCTGGGTAGCCATCTTTTTGGGCATCCTTTCAGACTAGATCTCAATCCCGGCAGGGAACTCCCAATTCTTGCCAACTTGGAGGAAGTCGTCATTGTACTTATTAGAGTCAAGTAGGCCAGTGACCAGATGGCAGTTAGCAGAACGAACATGAAGGTAATAGGTACTATGGTCTTTGTTATGAGAAAATGTATAATAACCAAAGATGTCCCAGATGTCCAGATTCATGCCTAATCTCTTATTTAGGGCAGAGACACCGCAAACGACTTGGAATTGGTTTACAGATACTTGCATTAGGATAAGTTGGACTTGGTGCAGAAAGCAATAGACTAATGAGTCGAGAGGGAACTGAACCCTCTTCGACAATAACAGCAACAGGGAACGCATCAGTGTTTCTTGTACCCATGCGCTTGGCATCAACCTTAGCCAACGTGAGGGTAACATCATTAGGGACACCGTAGTCATGATGGAATAGGGCCATCGGCTCAGGAGTATCCACCAATGCATGAAACTTGCCCATTATCCAGACCTAGAAAGGCAAGGATAAAACCAAACTAAGTAAGAGACAGAAGAACAACACTAATCATCGGAAACGATGGCACAAGGGCCAACAATGGTGACAGGAATAGAAAAAGCAAGAGAAAAGAAGGGCTTTTGGAGGACTTACAGTGATTTGACAAAGAAGTAGCGCAGAGCAAAGGTCTTTGAAAATGAAATAAGAACGGCAACGTTTGGAACCCATAATAATGGCAGTGAGCATCTAGAAGGAACACTATCAGAACCAAGAAGAGAGAATGAAAAGGTTTTTTGGATGTTGAAAACTTAGGGACGGACGAAGAGGTTGAATTGATAGCCTTGGGGTATTTATTACCCTCGACTAGCATGATGGTATAGAATCACGTCCCTCTATATGAAATTGGCACACTATCTTTGTATGCTAGTGTCATGCTGCCATGTGTCGTTTTCAAAGGACACATGCAGAGTGCGTGTGTTAGGACTGAACTGCCACCAAGATCAAGCTGGAGCAAATTCAAAACGACGCAATGGTTGGGGTAACGAACATTAGCTCCCCCCAAGGGGCACCTTAGTGCGAGTTAGAGGGCAAATGAAGGAGCAGAATATGAAACGGATCGGATACAAGCCTTGGGTTAGTCCAATCAGTTAAGCCCGAACCCAAGTAGATCAGACGAATGTGTGGGCCAGTCAGTTATACCTATCTCCATGAAGAAGGGCCTTTCCAAGTCTTCAAGCACTTGGGGCCCAACTTGCAGTAGAAAGACCAGTTCAGCCACGATGCTGGGCTGGGCCGAGTTGTCAAACTCAATTCGTAGACCGAATTGATGGGCCGAAACCATCATCAGAACCAAAGTGGGCCGAGGCCACACAAAGATATCTAAATGGGCCAGCCTATCTCTACAAGCAATCTTACAAAAGGCTGAGCCAAGGCATAATGGTACCGAGCTGAGAAAACCTCTCAGAGAAACGTGGAAGTTATGAACATATGCATATGAAGGCTACCACCTCAGCTGGTCCCTTCCCCCTAGAATCACGGAAACAATTAATCAAGGGAATATGATCAGTTATAAGCATGATTACAAAGAGCACATGCCTTCATTTTCAACTACTTGGAGGTCCCCCACCTTGAGCAATGTTACAGGGACCCTTGAAGCACCAAAGCTCTATGCAACCATCTTGGGCAACAAGCAAAGTGTTCTATATAAACTTTACTCTTTTCACATTGAAGGTAACTCAACTTAACTCAATCAAGCTTAACGAAACTCTACTCACTTCAATACAACAGAATTCACTCTACACCTAGAGAGAGCCTCTCGTCTTCTCCGACCAGTTACTCCCACACCGGAGGGGTTTTCCGGCCAACCTCGGCCGAGCAACTCTGAAGGTGTTCTGTGCTTGCAGGTCCTTAGTTCCTGGATAGTCCATTCAATCGTGGAGTTCTAATCCACTTTCATCTAGTGTGGGAGTCGGTACAAACACTAAGCATTGATCTCTTAATCTTTTAATTAGATTTATATATGAATAATTAATTGAGTTACTCTAATTAATTATGTTAAATATATATTGTTAGCAGAGATGGAATGACAAAGAGACTACTAGGGGCCACACACTTATGCCCAATTAAAAAAACCTTACTAATATATAACACTTTCAATCTAGTATACAATTCTTTATTAAAGATGGCCTCTAGCTTTTTTAATTGGTATGGCACCCCTAGATAATAAATGGTATTACCCACTCTTTTCTTGGTTATGACACTACTTAAAAAGAAAACACCATTTAACTACGAACAATAAGTTTAGGTAGCTTTCTTAATTTATCAACTGCATTGATAAGTTAATTAATTAGAATGCTATTTTTTTGGGGATAATTACATTTTACCCCCATGTGGTTTTACGCATTTTCACATTACCTCACTGACGTTGATAAATGTACTCATAAACCCATGTGGTTTTGACTGAAGTGCAAAAGTGATGAGACGTGAGACGTGACAAAATTATTGAAAAGACTAGAATACCCTTATTTTTTTCTTCAATTTTCTTATGAATGCCATTTTACTTTCATTTTTCTCGCAGTTGAACTCTCTTTATGAACTCTCTCCTTATGTGTGTGTGTGTGTGTATGTATAATATAGATATGAAATGCATCCAACCCACAAACCCATCTCCTCTCATATATGTGTACATTACCTCACTGATGTTGATAAATGTACTCATAAACCCATGTGATTTTGACTGAAGTGCAAAAGTGATGAGACGTGAGACGTGACAAAATTATTGATAAGACTAGAATACCCTTATTTTTTTCTTCAATTTTCTTATGAATGCCATTTTACTTCCATTTTTCTCGCAGTTGAACCCTCTTTATGAACTCTCTCCTTATGTGTGTGTGTGTGTATATATATAATATAGATATGAAATGCATCCAACCCACAAACCCATCTTCTCTCATATATGTGTATATATATATTATATGGGTATGAAATACATCTAACCCACAAACCCATCTCCTCTCATATATGTGTATATATATATTATATGGATATGAAATGCATCCAACCCACAAACCCATCTCCTCTATTTCTTATCTGGGTAATGCTCTCTCTCTCTCTCTCTCCCCGTGTATATATATATATGAAATCTACTGCAATCAATTCATTTTTTCAGGGATCATGATTATGATAGGAAACGTGGAAGAGGGAGAGATAGGGATATAGATAGAGAAAGGGACAGGGATAGAGACCACTGCCATCGCCTAAGAGATGACAAGGAATACAGTAGTCGTGAGAGAGAGCGAGAAAGATAGAGAGAAGGTAGGGAACGTGATAGGTGAGCCAGGGAGCGTGGTAGGTGGAGGAGCCATTCAAGGAGCCAAAGTGGGATTAAGGATCACAATGATCGTGATCGTGATGAATGAGGGCATTTGAAGAGGCATACCCGTAGTAGTGCGAGCCCTAGAAGGCACATGAATAGGGCAGAGGATGGGAATGCTCGAGATGAACCAAAGAAGAAGAAAGGAAAGAAGGCTGATGGGACCGATCACCTGCACCCGGAGATTCCGTAGTAAAACAGGATTTGTGTATCTCTTAGGTTAAACGAAAAAACCCAGAACTTGATTTCCCTGAGAAAGAGAAATTTTTATTTTTTATTTTTAGCATAAATATTGATTCAAATTCGTTTAACATAAATATTGATTCTTGTTCCTTCATTATTTCTGTCATGGAAATTCTTTATAGTGAGTTTAAAATTTAAGATCTTTGTAAACATTAACTATCCCAGACCATTACTCCATCATGTCAACACAAGAAAATCATCGAACACCTTTAGAGCATAAAATGGAGGGACTTATATTCCAACATTTCATAGGTATATATATATATATAACAAAGTGGAAGGGCAAATTGGTCACTCAAAACTCTAAATTTGGTGCCAATTTCCTTCATTTTAGTGCAAACATGCTTCTCTGGCTCTTTTACCCCACGCATTGTTAAGTCTACCAAATTCCGCCACTTTTGCATTTCAGTCAAAACCACAGGGCATTTATGAGTACATTTATCAACGTTAGGGAGGTAATGTGAAAACGCGCGAAACCACAAGGGGGTTAAAATGTAATTACCCCCCTTTTTTTCTTCTTCTTAAAAGTCTCTACTTTGAAATGGGCTGCCATGTAAGACCATACTATCAATGAATCTAGACATTTAATTTCAAATTCTAGACTTTGTTGTATTGTTTTTGTTTTCGTTTTAGTTCATGGAACTATTCTTATAGAATTTCCATTCAACAATTATCGGAGGAAAATTATTAGATTCTTCTAGAACGTCACATTTTCATACTCTTTTACTAATCATCATATAATATGCCGTCTCTTGTTTTCCAATCACCTAATATAAAATCATATGCCCATTATTGTAACATGACCACACATTGTCTAAATCAACTGTATTTCCACTATTTTCAGAGATGTCTGCTAGCTCTTGGGGTCCAATTTCAATTAATGAATCCACTTTTTATTTAGTTTAATCTTTCGTTTGTGTTTTTTCGAAAGGAGGAATTATACTCCCGTGGGAGAATTTTTTTTTTTTTTTGAATGTATGTAAGTATAACTTTTTATTTGTATCCCATCACAAAAGTACTTGAACTTTACATATTTTTATAATTTTTTTTAATCTATCACGCTATTTTTAAATTTCCCCTTTTTCATACCAAAAAAAGAAATTCCCCCTTTTGAAAGCACTGAAAACTAACTGACAACCCAGGTTACGGACTAGACATTTTCATAAGCAAAAATATGGAAAATCTGAAACAGTTCTAATTTGTCTTTTTCCTTACTATGTTGTCTTTTTCGTTTATTTATTTATTTTTTTTTTATTTTTTTATTTTTTAGGCACTGCCAACTCAGCAGAGCTGCTCTACTAGAGCCCTCTATCACTACTACAAAAATATTGTCCACTTGCAACTTCATGATTATTTATAATATTTTATGTGTCTCTAATATTTTCAACTTATGTTCAAAACAATTAAAATAGATTGTAATGTTGGATTAAGCAATGCTAGTATATTTATCACAAAATTTCTTTATCATTTGTATTATCTAAGTACATGACAATCCGCATAGCTAATCACACATAATGGTAACAAAATAAGAAAAAATAATATTATATTTATGAAAATTTCAAAAATAATCATAGAAACTTTGTTTGACAATTTTTTTTAGTTTATAAATTGGGAACCTCTAGTTTTTAAATTGGGTTCAAAATACAAACTCAAAAAAAGTATTTACATTGGTTTTTGTTTATAAATAAAGTCAGAGACTGAAAAAAAAAAATAGTAAAGGCACACAAATAAGTGTGGCCTAACTTTACCACAAAATTTCTTCAATATTTATGAACTTATATAACTGATCTCACAAAAATGCATAAGTTGAACACAAATTCGTATAAGTCTTAAGTTTTCATGAACTTACGCGAATTTATATTCAACTTATGCATTTTTACAATATCACTTATGTAAATTCGTAAAAACTTACATAATTTTTTATTAGATTATATACAATGTGTATTCCACGCCAGACCACTTTCCCATTTGGAAACCACTTGGAAACAAATTTGAACTATTTTATCGAATTCGTTGAACTTGCAAACTGCTTT
Organism: Camellia lanceoleosa; assembly: GCA_025200525.1. NCBI lineage: Eukaryota > Viridiplantae > Streptophyta > Magnoliopsida > Ericales > Theaceae > Camellia > Camellia lanceoleosa. Next base: position 98,627,002 of record CM045767.1, on the reverse strand, counting down.
TTATTGCACTTGATGTTCTTTAGTCTGGCATTTGGTATTACAATAATGATGGGTAGTCTGAATTTTCATAGCTCGAATGGCTCGAATGTATCAAAACGACGTCGACGTGGTTTTGATACATTCAAGCCATTCAGGCCACACAAATTAGAGCTACGAGACATTTTTCTTGGTATTACGCCCATTTTTTTTATATTTTTTATTTTTTTATTGTTCAAAATCATATTGGAGTGTACTATCCGACTTCCTAGGCCCACTATAGAGTCTACATCGATGATCTAAATCGTTTGACAATTAGGACTCGTTGAGTATTTCATTTTTGCAAAAACTCACATTGATCGGATAGAGATAGCCACTTGATCAGATCAAATTTGGGATAATGGTAACTATGATTTTAGAAATAAATTGTTGACACAAATGTGATCTGATCAAGTAACAATTGATATCCGATCAACGTAATTTTTTATAGGAATGAAGTACTTGACGACTCCTACATATTGAACGATTTGGATCATCATATGAGTTTCGTGGTTGGCCACAGAGCTCTAACAAGCCTTTCCAATTGAGAAAACCAATTGCAGAGAAGTTGAGTCCTTAGTATTATTATTAAATTCCTCAATTGTTCAGTTTGACTAAAGTCAAATATATTGGAAGATTAACAATAAGGTTATGGGCACAAAATTCATCATAAAATTTAGGATAAATTATCAATAAGTTTTAATAGTTGAATTTAATTGTCATCAAGTTCTATTGAAAATAAGTTTTAGTAAAATTGTTGCTAAAAATAAATTTTTTGTGACTATTTTTTGCATGGGAGCAGCTTGCCTCCAGTCCGAAGTCAGACTGGACGGTGCTGTTCAGTCAGTGGGGGCCCACCACGAGTCCCGTTTTGATAATCTAAACCGTCCAATGTGTAAAACTCATTAAGTACTATATGCCTGTAAAAAATCATGTTGATCGGATATCGATAGCTATGTGATCAAATCAATTTTGTATAAAAAAAATAGACGGTGAACAAATTAATGGTTGACAAAAAATTGATCCGATGAGATAGCTATCAATATCTGATCAACATGATTTTTTATAGGCTTATAGTACTTAACGAGTTCTACACATTGAACGGTTTAGATTATCAAAATGGGACCCATAGTGGGCCCTACGGGCGAAACAACACCGTCCAGTTCGATCTCGGACTGGAGACAAGTTGCTTCCTTTTTGCATATATCATTAAAAATTGACAATTAGTGACTTTTTTGTCATAGTTTTTATAAATGGTTACTGAAACTTACAATTAGTGACTTTTTTTGTGGTAAATTTTCCAAATTATCACTGAAAATTGAAAATTAGTATTTTTTTTTTTGTGATGATTTTTTTAAAACTGTCTCTAAAATTTATAATTAGTGACATTTTTTGTATCAAAATTTTCAAATTGTCGCTGAAAATTAACAATTAGTGACATTTTTTAATAGTGTTTGATAAAAATGCCATTAATTATCATATGACATACTAAATAATAAATCTATTTATTAAGACTTACAAATAAGTCACCTTAAAATTAATTAAAAAATTATTTTGACCGTACATATTATATGATGGAGTCTCCTTATGTTTTATGTAGTTAATTATGTATTTATAATCATTCTTGTTGGAAGATTTACGCTCATTTTTTTATTACATTTCATATACCATCTATCTGATGTAGCGCATTAACTTTTATGTCACGCTTCTGTAGCTTGCTTTTTGTGTTCCTTGACAGAGAGAGTTTTTGAGGCTTAGTCAGACCCATCGGTTTTAGGACGTCCAAGAAAAACCAGATATGTACCATAGGATCTCCAGGCTTGTTGAAATGGTCAATGGGTGGCATTTTGACTTTGTCTGGGAGCCTTACGGCAGCCTCGGTGTAGCCATCCTCAATGTTGGGAATGTAGTTAAGTCCCTGTGCCTTTTTGAATTGCTTCTCAAGGTTAGCAATTTTTAACAAGGCCAGGTCGAGATTTGGATATTTGGGGTAAGCATTTTTTTGCTTTAGTACATTGCATGCATGCGATTGTTACCATATCAAGCATGTTTACCATGAGGCTAAGTGCTTAACTGATATACCTGTTTGAATGCTAGTGGATGAAGGCTTTTTGCTTAAATTGGGATGATTTGATTAATGTACATATGAGATCACTTCCCTCCTGTTGGCTACTTGAAATTGTTTTTGAATTCTGCTAATGGACTTGGAGAATGAAAACCCCTTTTTGTCTTAAAGATGCTGATTTTGTTTTGAATCGTGTCTTGTAAATACTTAAGTTGTGTGTTTTATTTTCGTTGTCTTTTCTTGTGTTGTTGCGTTAGTTGAGTCTCTTTCTTTGAGTTGCTTTCGTGTACCTTCAGGTTTTCATTTTTCTAAATAATGAAAGCGAGAGTCTAGTGTCTGATCATTTTTATTGTGCCTATAGTAATTCATGTGCATCCTTCTTAAAAAAATAGAAAAGCTTCAAAAATTTTGTTTTTGAATGAGATTCCGTTAATAAACTTGAGTGTTGAGAAGGATCTCCCAAATGGTTTGAGTGGATTCTGAATTATCGACGCAAAGTCCCTCATGACTCATGCCAAAAGGCCATTAGTCTGTCATCACCAATGTGTCTTGGCTCGGGAACTTAGGTATAAGAGGGAAAGGTCATGAATTGAGAACCCCATTCACTCGATCAAAGAATAGCCTCTATTAATCATGATGTGATTTTTATTTACATTATATGCTCTTGTTCTGATAGAAATCCCAAGAGAGTTTTGAAATGGTCGGAGACAACTTTCGAAAGCTGAATCATATCAGAATCATTATAGGGGTAAACTACCCTAATCCAGGGAAAAGTGCCCGAAAATTGCCTCTGAGCAGATTGAGAGATAGGTTGGGTTCATATCCCTTGTTCAAATGATGACCATATCAGATGTACTGAAAATTATCCCTATTGTCCAGTCACTGGCTACCGTTTTCAACGTTATACAGGCATGTGTGATGGGGATCATCAAATCTAGGAACAGTTGCCAACAAATCAGACTCATGCTTTTCTTCTTGCCCGACATGTTGAGAACTCACTACAGTCCCCTCCAAAGCAGTGATGGATTCCTCATATATACTTTGCAATGATCATGAATGCAATGCCCCTTGTATGGGCACTCTTAGTTTGTTTTTGTGTGTGTGTGTGTGTGTTTTCACGTTAGAGATTCTACTATAAATTCAAGTATTGAAAATTGCTCCACTTGTTGATTCAAGCCAGTTCTTTCTTACCCAACGCAAGTATGTGATATGCACAACAGTCGGTGTAGCTTATGGATTGATGCGAAGTTGACGACGTGAATGAGGTAAGATGATTCAGTCGAGATGGATGAGATAGATATGGTTAAGACCGAACTTCAAGATAAAGTTGCCTGTGTATTCCAAGAATGGAAATTAGGTCAACGTAGTTCATGGTTGAGGTTTACTCGGGTGTTGACATTCTCCTTTTGCGCTCTAACTTTTGCTAAAGTCGCCCTTTCAGGGTTTTCAACCTTGCAAGCTATATTTGTTTGATTTCTCATTTTTCATGCTCTAACTTTTGCCTAGGTCGCCTTTTCGGGTTTTCGGCCCAGCGAGCCTCTCAAGGATAGCATTATAACACTTGCGGTGAATTTGATCAATAGTCATCCTTGCCCTGACACTAGAGTTGGCTTTACCTTGATTTGAGCTTGGTTCTCCATTCCTTATGCATGTCTTCTTCCTTTTTTTTGCTTCATTTTCAGAGTTGGTTCTTTTCGCAATGTGATACCTCCTCGCATTGGCTTCCCCAAATTCAAAAGAGGTTCCCTTCCTCACAGTTGTTTGAATTTCATTCCAATGAATACCCTTGGCTTAGCGGTTGACTTTTTTTCTATTTCTTTACTTTTCTCGTTTTTTCTTCTTTCTTTTTCCTTTTTCTTTCCTTTTCTTCTTCTCTTTTTTCTTTTTTCTCTTTTGGTTTATTTTCTTCATTTCTTTTTTGAAGTAATGAAAACATCAGGGAGAGAAATTCTATGATTATGAGGTCTGAAAGCCGCCTTGTGCTTGCCAAAATGGCAAAGAGAATACCCAAGACAATGTAAAATACCACGTGCAATTCTGAATCTATCTTCTCAAATGTGCAAAAGAAAGAACTTAAAATTGTGAAATCACGAAGGACTTTGCATCGATAATTCATAATCCATTCAAACCATTTAGGGGATTTTTCTCAACACTCGAGTTTATTAACAGAATCTCATAAAATGTTTTTTTAAGTTTTCCTATTCTCAAAAATTTCAAGAACAAGCTCTAATGGTGTATGTTTGCTCCTAATCTAATAGGGCATTTGTTTTAATGCTAGGTTTGCCTAAGCCAAAGAAGGAGCCGTACCTAACTCAGCAAAGGCCCAGTCCATCCAATCCCCTAAAAAAACCCACTCAGCAAAGGTCCAGTCCATCTGATCCCCAAAGGCTAATTCAGAAAAGATCCATCCAATGCCAAAAGACAAATTCTAAAAAGCCCAATCTAGTCAAACTTTTCTAGACTAATCCAGTTTAGATACATCAACTACAACTGGGTCGAAATCTTTGTTAGCCAGCTCCCAACTTACACCTATCCATTTTCCTGATTGCCAAATCAGCAGGCCCGTGATGGCATAGAGTCCAGAAGAAGTTGTGGCCATGATAACGGCCCTAAACCAAGGAATTGCCATGCAGGATGAGACCATTATTGAAATGCAACGCCTATCTGGAGCATCTACCACACATCCAGTTCTGGGCCCCCAGCCGAACTTTGACCCACCTCTGCTAGCTGAAGATTTACAAGGCCCAAATCCTCGAGAAGGGTTGGCTTAAGCTCAAGTTTTTAGACCCCTGGTGCAACCTAATAAGGGGCCTTTTTCCCTTGATATTAATGATCTCGACCCGACCTTGTTAAAAATTGCTAACCTTGAGAAGCAATTCAAAAAGGCACAGGGACTTAACTCCATTCCCGACATTGAGGATAGGTACACCGAGGTTACCGTAAAGCTCCCAGATAGATGCAAAATGCCACCCATTGACCGTTTTGACGGGTCTGGTGATTCTATGGTACATATCTGGTTTTTCTTGGATGTTCTTAAACTGATGGGTCTGACTAACCCTCAAAAACTCTCTCTGTATGGAAGAACCCTGTCGGGTATAACAGCCACTTGGTACGTCAAGTTGGAGGATACAGTGAAGTAGAACGGGTAAGTAGCCACTTGGTATACCAAGTTGAAGGATAAAGTGAAGTAGAACGGGTATAGCAGCCACTTGGTACGCCAAGTTGGAGGATACAATGAAGCAGAACTAGGAAGATTTGGCTGAGGCGTTTGTCAATTAGTATTCTTACAATACCCAAATTGAAATGACCACCCAAGAGCTTGATGCAACCCACCAAAATTCTAAAGAACCTTTGGTGGAATTTGTTGCAAGGTGGAGAGCAAAGGCAGCATAAATGACAGATCGACCTTCTGAAAGGGACTAAGTACAATAGTGGTGCAGAACCTTGAGTTTGATATGTTACAAAAGTTAATAGGTGCTTCACTTTTCAATTTCAAAAATTTGCATTAATTAGGGTTTCAGATTGAGAGTGCATTTAACAGAAGGATTATTCCTAGAACAACCGAACCAACAAGGAGGGTGCTTTCCAGGAGTACCGATGCTAGCAGTAGCACTATTCCCAAACCCACTGAAATCAATACCATCGCCACCGATCCTAAAACTGGCGACCCCTTTGCCAATACCAACCCACAAACAGCCAACCCAACTCGAGCTCAAGGCAAAACTTTCATCCCCTCCATATCTTAGAATTTAGATGTGAGGCCACCACCATTAGAAAGTATACTTTTGGGGCTTCAATTTTGACTTAAGAATCACCTAAAATCGAGTCCAGACAAGGGAGATATGCCCATTTGAATTCGGGTTTGAAAAACAGATTTTTGGACACAGCCGGGTTTGTTTAGATTCGGCCGTGGCTTGTGTAGACCCGGCCGAGTTTCAATGAAAACTTGTCCAAAGTGCCTTTTTAGACCTGGCCTTGCATTATTTGGTCTGGCCGTGGGTTTTGGGGCCCGGTCGGGTCACATTAGCACTAAATAGGATAGTTGGTTGGAATTTGCCAGGTGTTGTTTTTTGAAGATATTTTAGACCAAATTGGCTCAAATTCTATAAATAGGCCCCTTGCCTTCAGAATTAAAGGTTAGCAAAATTTCCAAAAACTTTGAAGAGCTAAAGAGACCCCCCATTTATCTTCAACACCTTTCTTCATCTTCAACATTCTTTAGCTGTACATACCCAATACATACTCCATTAGAGCTTGTTCTTGAATCTTTTTATTGAGATTTCAAACTAAATTTCAGAAATTTGAGGGTGTTTAGAATCAAGTTTGTTTAACTAAGAGCGTACCTCTCTTTTCAAAAGGTTAGACATGGCCTTGCATTATTTGGTCCGGTCGTGGGTTTTTTGGGCTCGATTGTGGGTTTTGGGGCCTGGCAGGGTCTCACTAGCGCCAAACAGAGCAGCTGGCAGGAATTCGCCAGCTGTTGTTTTTTGAAGATATTTTTGACCAAATTGGCTCAAATTCTATAAATAGACCCCCTAGGTGATATGTACAACTAAAGAAGGTTGAAGGTGAAGAAAGGTGTTGAAGATGAATGGGGGGTCTCTTTAGCTCATCACAGCTTTTGGAAGTTTTGCTGACATTTAATTATGAAGGAAAGGGGTCTATTTATAGAATTCAAGCCAATTTGGTCAAAAATATCTTCAAAAAACAACAATTAGCGAATTCCCATTTGCTGTCCTGTTTGGCACTATTGAGACCGGGCCGGGCCCCAAAACCCACGGTTGGACCTAAACAAACCTAGCCTGGTCCAAAAAAACTATTTTCAAACCCAACTTCAAACGGGCATATCTCCCTCATCTAGACTCGGTTTTAGGTGATTCTTGAGTCTAAATTGAAGCCCCAGAAGTCTAATTTCCAGTGGTGGTGGCTTCACATCTAAATTCTAAGTGTAAAAAGAAAAATGCCTAATTTAGTGAAGGCTACTCATTTCTTTCCTAACGTTTGATGCCTGACTTTTTCATAAACTAGTTTTCTTCCATCCCCTCGTATTTTGTTCAACTTCAAACATAAAAATAAGATGTTTTTAAATATTTTTCAAATATTTCACCTCCCTTTCATGTATTTTCACTTTGTCCTTATTCGGTTTACTAAACCAAACCCACTGAAATCAATACCATTGCCACCGATCCCAAAACTATAAACCCCATTGCCAATACCAACGCACAAATAGCTTGCCCAACCCAAGCTCAAGGCATAACTTTCACCCCCTCTATATAAGCCTAACCAGCACACTAAAAGTCGTAATAGAAAGAGGGTATCTCAAACCCCTTTATCTCCAACCTCTTCCTGACCCACTCCTTGTTAGACATAATCCCATCAAATACTGTTCGAACTATTAGCAACGTGGTCATTGCACTGATCGTTGCTACCGCCTTCGTCATGAGGTTTAGAATCTCATCGATAGCTCGATGATAGCTCCACATCAAGAACCCAATGTTACCACTAACCCACTTCCCATCCATGACCAATTACCTCAGCCTCACCTTAACGTCATCCATACACTACCTCCTACCTTCGATCCCAGTATATATATATTTTTTTGATCAACACAAAACTTTATTGATGAGGGAAAACATTACAAGAAAGGAAGAGAGACATCATTAAAGATGGAAGGAGGGGGAGTGGGTGATGATAAAAAGGCCAACATAAGCCAGCACCAACCCATCAATTGTTGGTGAGGGACCAATAGATACACCGACAAAAAAATGCAGCAGAAACTTCTTGAATCAGTTAATGCACAGGCAGGAAATGATAAAACAGATATTGCACTGAACCATCTGAATCAGATATTGCACAAGCAGCCCCAAAACACATCCACCTCAACAGACCCTAAAACAGCAGTAGTCTAAACACACCAAATAGTAGCAGATCCAGGTACCAAGCCTCAAAACAGAAAAAAATACAGAGTGAGCAGAGCTCGCAGGACAACCAAAATACTCTTCTTAAAGCCAGAACTCAACCTCCAGAATAGTTTTGCCCAAACAATCCAAAATGCCACCCACAACTCAAAACAGAAACAAATTGCAGCTGAACAGATGGCAACCAAAATACACAGATAGCAGGTGAACAGAAACAGAAATAGACATTGCAGCCCAAATAGATATTGTAGCTGAACAGATTATATGAATCAGATATTGCACAAATAGCCCCAAAACACATCCACCTCAATAGACCCCAAAACAGCAGCAGCTTAAACACACCAAATAGTGGCAGACCAAACAGTAGCAGCCTAAACAAACTAGATAGTAACAACAAAGAGCCCTTAACAACATTCCTTTATCTGATCCAGATTATTGATTAAATCTAATACAGAGTACATAAGTCCCTTTGTAGAAGCTTTAACCCATAGAACAAATCTCAACTTAATAAGCTCACATAACTCAGACCCCTAAGGCTGCACTCCATTGAATAGACAATCATTTCTTAACTTCCAAATGGACCATAGAGCAATAGACAATAAGGCCCTCCACAATCTCCTAACCAATTTCTTATGATTTCAACCTAACCACCAATGAAATAAACAGTTAATAGACCTTGGAACCACCCATAAACACGCCCACCAGAGCAGCAAAATTGACCATACTTTCCATGAAAATGGACAATGTAGGAGGACGTAAGAGACAGATTCATTTTCAGTTTGCAGAAGACACATAAGATAGAAATAATGTTATGGAGGACAAGAATATGTTTTAGGAGATCCCTTGTTTTAACTCTATTCCTCCATGCCAACCAACCCAAGAATTGAACTTTGGGAGGAATGCCCTTGGTCCAAACAAACTTATAGATTTTGAGATGAGGGCCCAAAAGAGAATCAGTGAACCTATACAAATCAGAGACCTTAAAGCTGCCATCAGTGAAGCCCTTCCACACAGCATAATCTTCTACATCAATACTTAGTGAAGGAGCCTCCCTCAACCCAGCAGCCAAACTGGTGACCTCAGCTATCTCCCAATCATATAAATCCCTTCTGAAAGATAAATTCCACTCATCTAAGCTAGATCTCCTTGCATAAAAAAAAGATAGTGTGGCCTTCCTATCATTTGACCCGAGTATATATATCACCCTGGCCCATTTATCCAACCAGAGGTGTTCATTCCAAGAAGTACGGACTTATGCATGATGGATGCACTTAAACAACAATCATCTCAAACCCCAAAACGTAACAACAGCCCAATTTTAGGCCAACCTACGTCAAAGAGCCCAACCTAACCTATTCATCAATACCAAGTTGGGTCAAGTACACTATGGGCACTAATGGCCGAACCCACTACTCTTGAGTTGTTGAGCATGATTAAAGATCTTCAGAGAACTATGGCAGATTTAGCCTTTGGGGTCTTGGCTTTATCATCGACCACATCATATGCCAAAAGGTTCACGTCAAAAAGCTCCCCAATCTTGAGACGAGCTGTAGTTGGAAAGGGCCAACTCGAAGCTATCTCAAGTTTGGGTGATGACATATCAACAACAAATGGGCCTCACTTCGATATAGCCACCAATCCCTTCGCCAAGCTGAAGAAAGTGGGAACATAGGTAACACTAGGGGCATTATGAATGATCAGTTACCTTGAGTCTTTTTTTGCTTTCGGCTCAGTTGTGAGTTTTGTTGTGTTGTGCCCAGTATTTGTCTCAGTCCTACAAGCACAAGGCGGCTTTTAGACCTTATAATCATAGAATTTCTCTCATTGATGGTTTCATTACTTCAAAAAAGAAATGAAGAAAAGAAACCAAAAGAAACCAAACTTGATTCTAAGTGGTTGAATCTAAATTGAAGCCCAAAAGTCTACTTTCCAATGGTGGTGGCTTCACATCTAAATTCTAAGTGTACAAAGAAATATGTATAATTTAGTGAATGTTGCTCATTTATTTCCTAACAGTTTGATGCCCGACTTTTTCTAACCTAGTTTTCTTCCATCCCTTCCTATTTTCTTCAACTCCAAACCTATAAATAAGATGTTTTTAAATATTTTTTAAATAGTTTACATCATTTTCAGGTATTTCTACTTTGTCCTTACTCGGTTTACCAAAAAGTGCAATAGTTTAATCGAAGTGTGAGCCTCAGAACATCGTAGAAACATTTGGAAAAATATTTTGAAAAGAGGGTTTCAAGGTATAAAATAGTTTGGCCAAAATGGGGTGTATGGTTTGGGATTAGCACTTGAATCCAAATTTCTTCGTTAAGAATTCAAAAGGTTGCACAGTGTAACTTTCATCATCGGGTGTTTGGAATAAAGCGCCAAAGTCTTACGGGTAGGCAAAATGGGTATCTACAGATTCATTTGGAAATTGATTATTTTAATTGATTCTTTGATGTTTTATAAAAAGATATACAAAAAAGTAGAGGGAATAATGTGACAATTTATAATAATTTTTTGACATTTTAACTAAAATCTAAAATCCCCAACCTTAATATGTATATATACATACATATATATGTCCACACACACAAACACATATTTTGACTTTTGTTTTAAATTGTTTTTAAATATTTTATTTCAAGTGTTTAATTTTTTTTAAATAAATAAAAATTAATTTATAACACTTTCTTAAACATAAACCAAGAAAACATAAACGTTATCGATTAGGGATGGGCAGCGAATATATCGATCCACCTAAACCAACCGAACCGAATCGATTCGCCGCATTTTGGACGGAGGCGTGATGACGAGCAGGCGGTTGCGGATTGATTTTTTTCAATCTGCCTAGTTTTGGACAGATGGTGGATTTGAGGTTTTTTTGGCCGCAACCGAACCGCCAAACCGTGAGTATCCCTAGTAATTTGTAAGACTTCGTGTTTTCAATTTGTTTAGATATTCTATTTGTATTTTTAATTGAAAAAGAGTTTAAATATTCTGTTCAATATATTCTGTTAAAAAGAGTTTTCAACTTGAATATATTTTTTGAATTGAAAAAAAATAAATATATTATTTATCTATATTTTTTGATTTTAAAATCTTACTCTAAAAATAATAAATAAGAAAGATGATATATGCTGATTGATTTTTGTTTTCAAAAATAGATATAGATGTAACAATACAAAGACATACAATCTCTATTACTGCTTTGTTCATGGTTTTGGTAGTTTGAATTATTTTTATATTTTAAGAACCACAAATTGTAATACTTTATGTGGATGGGGCATGCAATGATTGTAATATTCTAAAGTTTCAAACTTTATTTCTTTGGATGAGGCATGTAGTGATTGTAATACTTTTTTAAGTCATTGACTATGTATATATATATATATTTTTTTTGAGGAAGTGCACAAGTTGAATTATATTTAAAATTTATAAAACTTTAAACCGCCAAACTGATTCACATTTATCTGTCAATTCGCTCAATTCACATCCGCCGAATTGACAGACGTATGCAGATTGATTTTTTTCAATATACTAATTTGACGAACGGATAATAAATTAAAAATTTCGTGATCACAATCAACCTGCACCGACCCCTATTATCGACCATAGCATGTTTTCTCTTAGATTTATCAGATGGCTATGGGAAGGTGTCGTGAAAAAATAGCGCTCAAAGAGCATCAACATCAGCAATGCTACAATAGCTTTGCAGCTATCATAGAGAGCAGAAGTGAAGAATATGTGCTCCATCAGACTCGGTATCATGTTCGTCCATTTTGCCAATGCTACAGTGCCTAAACTAATGAAGCGAGCTACTGTTCATAGGTTAATCAATTTTTTATTATATTTTCTTTATCACGCTTCTTTCTCCCGCCAACAAGAACACCATCTATCATACCACCATTACTATCAACATTTACCAGAGCCATCACAAATTTCATTCTCACCATCTTGGAAGTTCATCAGGTTCTCTCTCTCTCTCTCTCACTCTTTGTAAATCATGTATCAGTTGATGAACTGGATTTTGTTGTTATACACATATTTGTTATTGCATTGTAAAATCATGTATCAGTTGATGAACTAGATTCACTTTTGCTATTATACACATATATGTTCTTGCATTGTAACTGTTCGATAAAATGCCTCACTAGTTTGTCCAAGATACTATGCCAACTGATTGATTCATTAGTAAATCAAGAATGTTGATTTTGAACATAGTTTTACAGAACATCAAAACCATTTTTGTTCTCATTTTTTCAACTTGGATCTCTATTGAAAAAAAGAAGAAGAAAAAGAATTAGCTCAAAAACAGAACAACAGGGAGATTTTTTAACCTTCATGTGAGCAACAGTTTTGAATACATGGAAGGGGTGCAACTCTTGCACCCCTGTGTTTTCTAAGTTGCACCCTTTACTTTTTTGTAATTTTTTTCTCCCCCTACATTGAATTGTAATTTTCCCTTAATTGATTTATTTTGTGCATTAGGATTGGAATAGTTAAGGATGATAATTTTGGAATTTTATATTTTTGTCATCTCTATTAAATAAATAAATACATGTGGTTATTTTGTTAAACAATTAGTGCACTCATAACTCTTGTAGGGATAGAGTCAAATGGAGACCCATTTTTTTGCCGATCTTTTACAAGAAGGATCTAACATTGATAGCCAATTCATGGAGTCTCAATATATGAGTCAAGTTGGTCTAGTGGTTGGCCAAGAGTCTCCATTCTTTACTCAATTGGAATCCACTGCTAAGAAATCACGTGGAGGCAACTTTTCCATAGAAGAAGATAATATGGTTGTATCGGCTTGGCTGAACATTAGCTTGGATGTAGTGCATGGAAATGAGCAAAAAAACAAGACCTTTTGGAGGAGAGTTAGGGAGTACTTTCACAAGCATAAGACATTTATTAGTGAACGTAATGATAATTCTTTGATGAATCGGTAGTCAACTATTCAACTTGGCACTAATAAGTTTTGTGGTTACTTTGCCCAGATTGAATCATTGCATCAAAGTGGTGTTAACAAGCAAGACAAGGTATTAATTACATTGATCTTTATACTTCTCCTAGCATTATCTTATGTTAAGAAGCTAATTATTGGTTTTTAATTTTTTATTTTAGATTGGCAAGGCAAAAATCATGTAGCAAAAGGTTAATAAAACCTCATTTTAATTTGAACACTATTGGAATATGTTGAGACATCAACCAAAATGGTTTGAGCAATGTCAAAGAAAAAACCGAAAAGGATTAGAAATGACCCAACATCTTCACCTTCAACACCAAAGCCAATCAACCTAGTGTAGACCGCCCGAAACTCCGCTCCGCGCGCGAGGGCGCGAATCATAGTTCTAGCTACTACAGTTCGGACTCATGTCACGGTTCTAAATCTAATCTCACAAGGTACAATGTAAGACTAATAAATCACCAAAGAGTCCAAATTCGGCAAATCATTTTAGAAAATCGATTTTAATAAAAAAGCACCAAACATGGACTGCTTTGCCAAATTTCAAAGTCGCCACCTAAATATTTTATTTTGGGAAATTTAGGAAACCTTGACTCGTGCCTAAGGCCACGTGTCTGTCATCACCAAAGTTGCCTCGGCTTAGGAACATGGGTACAAGAGGGGAAGGTCCTGAAATGAGCACCCCCGCTCGCCCGATCAAAGGATCGGCTTGTACTAACATGATATGTTGTTTTTTTTTTAAAACACATGTGTTCTTATTCCAGTTTATTAGCTAATGCGCACAACATACAAGTATAGACTCAATCACGCGGATTGGAACAAAACAACTCATGTTTGTTTTTGAAAGTGGTTTGAAAATGCTACTCACAAGTAGGCTAAGTCGCGGATTTGCCACCCTCAAATGGGCTTAGAAAAATATGATTTTGCCACTTCAAGTGGACTTAAAAACTCACAATCATCGAATCGTTCCAATCTAGGTAATCAAGCCTTCACCCACAGGCATTCATACAGTTAAACACATAAGCAGTTAGCCTCATGGCAAGCATGCTATCATGGCAGTCACTTACACACATGCAAGGATGTTAAAGCATAAACACTCACCGAGTACTCCGAGCCAAAATAAAAGCTAGTTAGTAATCCTGCATGATCCTAGCTATGTTAAATGCCGAATGCAACACATGCAAAAATGTGACTAAAATAGGCTTGGCTATTCTAAGATGTCATGTGAATGCAACTGGATAACATGTATTCAAATTGGTATCGAAATACAATGCAGTTTGAATGATACGCCGAGCTTGGTGTATGCAAAACAGATGAATGGATGCACGCATGCAAACATAAGTATGCTAATTGAAATATGCCCTAAAACTAACCATCAAAAGCTGGTAAATAAAATGGAGAAAGAAATGGGGGTTGGAAGACATGCATCACACACATGCACGCTTATTACAACACTTGTACCCTCTCGACGGAGGGTCTGAATAACAAGCTAACTAGCTAATCTAAGCTAATTAAACTAATTATTACAAAATGAAACTAATTAACTACTTCTAGTTAACTAATTATTACAAAATGAAGCTAATCAACTAACAAGTTAACTAACTAGTTATTACAAACACAAATGAATAGCTAAGTACATTAACTACTTAAGTACAAAACCAAAGCATTAGCTAAGCAACTAAGTAAAGCAAATAGAAAGGGCCTCGGAGCGAGAAGCGCATGCATGCTTGGTCACCTCGTTCGGAAATTCATCGCGATGCCCCAACTTGCCTCTGTTTTCAATTGTTCTCAGAACACTGTACAAAGCTCCAGATAGCTTTTGCTCTACCATGGGAACCTCTAGGAGCATTTCCGACCACTTATTGGTGTTGCCAACCACCTGCTGACCACTTATCTTTGCTGCAGACCAGAAAATTCTGCACTTCTCCAGTTTGCTGCAATAGAGAACAAGAAGGGGCACGGCAGTGTATTTGCAAGATATGTGTGCACAACCACTCTCCCTGTCATTTCATGATCTCAAGGGAGTGTAGTTCTCGACTCTTGGGCCACCAACTGAGCATCACAATGCACGACGGCCGAGAAGACAAGATTGCACGAATCAATGTAAATGAATGCACAAATAACACATAAAGCCTTAACCTCTATCATGCATGATCAAGAAGGTCAGCGACCGAGAATTGAGGCATGTTTCATCACTTCAAGTATGAAACGTCCTTCGTTTCTCGTGTCTGGATTGACGTCCAATCCGAACACAATGTAATGCATGCACATGGAAATACAATGCAATGCAACATGAGCATGCAATCACATAATGCAATGCAACAAGCATGCAACAACATAATGCAATGCAACAAGCATACAACATGCTATTCTACCAATGCTAGGATGGCATGCAAAAAATTCCAAACACAATGCAAGGCATGTACACACTATGCAATGCATGTACATGCAAACAACATGGAATGTGACAACATGCGAACAACATGCAAACAAACATGCTCAATGGACTTAAACCAAATATGGACAAACTTCAATCATGCCCAAAACAGTGGCCAAAATGCATCAAAACTAAGGCACAAAAACGCCAAGAGCACATACTCATGTGAGGGCCCATCAACTAAGCATAACAACACAACTCTCAAACATGATCAAGGAGTGATAAACATAGAAGTGTGACAACACTAAATGCATTGAAATCATGTATGAAATGGTGCCAAACCACTCAAACAACACAAGTATGGCATGCAAGAGCCCTTAAACATGAAAGCTAGTGAATGGGACTACACAAGAGGCATGCAATGCATGACACAAATGGATGAACTAGCCACAAACAGAGCTCAATTAGGTCAAAACAAAGACCAAAACATGCTAAGAGGGGAGCTCAAAGGTCTAGGCATGCATGCATACAAGCTAGGCCACAAACAAGGCAATGATGCATAACCCTTAGAGGCACTCAAAGGGTGAAAGAAATGGGAACATGGAAATGCTATATGCTCTGAAATAACATGTTAAATGATGCCAAATCATGCACATGTCACAAATGAAGCATACTAGGAGACTCAAAGCTTAAAACTAGCATAGGAACTTGCACTATAGCTATGCAATACATGAACCAAAAGGCCAAGGCAACCCAAAACAGTCCTAGGGCATGTCAAAATGATGCTAAAACATGTATGGACCAGAGCCAAAACAAGCTAGCATGAAGGCCTGAAGCATGGAGTATGCAAGGCCAATATGGAGGATTACACTACACCTACCAAAACCAAGCATGAGGTGACTCCACCAACAAAAATCAGAGTTGCATTATGGAAAAATAAGACAAAAAACACATTGATATGGCAACCCAAAAGCATAGGCAAGATGGCATGCACAAAGGCTCATATTTAAGGCATAAAACACCAATCCTCCAAAGCATTGAAAGAGTGAAAGATGTGAATACATGGAAATGAAACGTGCTCTGAAATCAAATAATAAATGATGCCAAATCATGCAAATAGCCCAAGCAATGCATGCTTGTGGCTTGGAAACTCAAAGCTAGTGAGCTAGAATGCATTATGGCTATACAAAGCATGGCATGCATGACCAAAACAACATAAATTAGTGCTTAAACATGCTAAAACATGGACAAAATCTTCTTGGAGTTGAGCCAAAACATGCTAGAATGATGGTCCAAACACATGATGCATGTTAGACTAGATTGCAATATTACACTACAAGTGTAGAATGCATGCAAGTAGTGACTCAACCAAACTAAAACAGAGGTATGCCATGTCAAAATAGCACCAAAAACAAGTTGAGAATAAGCCAACATATGCTAGAAAATCATGCTCAAACATGAGGCTAATAAGGCAAGCATACAAGATACATGGAGAGGGGATGACCCCCTCCTATTTGGGACCTCAAAACACACTTTCCACCACTAAAATTTCTCTAAGTTTCAGTGGTGAGAAGGCCAAAAGGAGGTGGTCCCAATAGCTTAAAAGGATAGCACAAAAACAAGGCCAAACAAGGCCAAACAAGGCACAAGAGGGGGTAGACCACCCCCAACACCAACAAGGCCTTAAACAAACATGTTAAGCACCAACAATCAGAACTTTTTGTAGTTAAAAGTTAGGCCTAAATCAGCATACAAATAGGGCTAAAAGCTTATACAAAAACCAAGGTTTAAGGGGTTAGAAGCTTACCCTTGTAGAACCACTTCAAAACTGCAACTCAGACAACTTTTCTAAGCTCAAACCAATCCAAAAACTCCAAAACCCGCTCTAAGGTGCCTCAACTCCAAGAGTATGGTGTTTCACTCTGTGTTTGTGTGCAAAAGTGTGAAGAATAAGCACTTTCAAGCACAAATATGAAGAGGAAGAGTAATATAGAGATAGATGATATATGTATAGCTCAAGCCACTTTTTTCTGAACTTGGAGAAGAGAGGAAAGGCCTCCCTTATATAGAAAAATCAAGCCTCAAGCTTTTTGAGGAAGCTAAGGGCTCCAAGCCATCCCTCCATACACATGTATGGAGGATGGTTTCTGTGCTCTCCAGCTGTCACAGCTGGCAAGAAAAGATCTTCAAAAAGATGTAGGAAAGCTGCCGACCACTTGAAGTGGTCTGCAAGAATATCAACTAGTCGGCCAGGGGGAGAGGTGGTCTGCACACAAAAGGCAAGGTGGTGGCATGGCTGCCGACCACTTTTGGTGGTCCAAAGACCACCAAGACTAGTTGGTCGATCAGAAAACTGGCTAGCGGGGAAGAAAAGTGGTTTTCAGGGAGAGAAGTTGGTCTACAACCCTTATTTCATCCTCCAAGCAAGGAAAACAAGGTTTGTACCAAAAACAAACCAAAAAGTATGAAAGACGAGAGTCCGCGAGTCAAGGCGCGTAGTCGGAAACCTCAAAAACTAGTCTACGGACACCAAAGTGGTCTACGAGGGAAAAGTGGTCTACGAGACCTCTGTGTCCCTCTAGACCAAGGCAACAAGGCATGGTTCGAAAACCAGGCCAAAAGGAGAACGTTAAGCGGTCCCGAGACAAGGCGCGCGGCCAAAGGCTCTGAAAATCAGAAACTAGCCGACAAAAGGGGAAAGTGGTCTACAAGACCTCTCTCCCCCTCTAGGCAAGGGAAAACAAGGTTTGGTGCAAAGCCAAACCAAAAGGGAAGCAAGAAAAGGCACTCGGCCGAAGGCTCTGGAAACGAAAAACTAGCCGACAAGAGGGAAAAGTGGTCTACGGACCTCTCTCCCCCCTCCAGGCAAGGGCAGTAAGGCATGGTCCACAAACCAAGCCAAAACACAAAAAGTTCAGAAGCCCGGAGGCAAGGCACATAGCCAAAAACTCCAGAAACTCGAAATGAGCACAAACATGCATTATTACCGAGCGTTCAATTGATGACGTTTGAGTCTTAAGGTTGGTCAGAAATGGGGTGTCTACACCTAGCAAAAGATGATAGCTCACCCTTGGAGAGACCTATGGGTAGGAAGGTAGAAAAGGAGAGGTTGAAAAAAGTAAACAACCATGTTAGTTGTTCTCCAATTGTGGATTTACTGAATGAGATGAAAGAAGAAAGAAAAAAAGGAATTGAGAAGAAACTTGAACTTCTTCAAAAATCTTATCATATTCATGCTTCAAGGGCTCGAACTGAACAATTAAAAGAGGAAGAGAGAATGATGATGATTGATACAAGTGCGATGTCCTTAATGCAGCAAGAATATTATCGTCTACGCTAATTGGAAATCATTGAGAGTAGGAAAAAAAATTAATGATGCGGAGTAATTGGATGATTTCTATTTGGATGATTGTAATATTTGGCATGTTTGACATGCTTTTGTATTTGGATGTTTTTGGAATGCTTTCGGAATGTTTATGTTTTGATGTTTTTGGAATGTTCATGTTTGGATGATTGAATCCCAAATGGCTTCCTTGTTTATGTTTATGTTTACGGCTTCCTTGAATCCCAAATGGCTTCATTGTTTATGTTTTTGGAATGTTTATGTTTATGTTTTGATGTTTTGATGACTTCATGTTTGGATGATTGAATCCGAAATGACTTCCTTATATGTATGCTGTGGAAAGAAAAACTGAACTAGAGGAAAACCATGGCTAGTCGTCCCACCGGTCAACCCACTGATCGACCCACCGGACGTCCCACCGGTTGATCGGTTCACCTCCTATGTTGCTACTACTCTGCCATTGATCTGTTGTTGTCTTGGGCCTTATTTTATACATGTTTTAACATCATTTTGCACTCCAAAAATATGGTTAAACACAAGGAGAATTTAAGGATTATAATGATTGAATTAAACCTTTTCAATTCAATTATAATCCATGTTTCAAAATAAATCAAAACATAATAAAAACAATGAAAAATGGAAAAGAAAGATAATTTTGTTCCTTTCTTTATTTCCTTCACATGTTCTTTTCACACCATAGTTTTTGTTTTTAATATTTTTCATTACTAAAACAAATAATTAAAAACATAATATATTTATTTGCCAGAAAATAATTAAAACACGACACAATGTCCTACACCTGACTATATAGTTGCCACAAGTGCCCAACAAGATCTGATTGGAGTTGAGAATGAATTGCTCTATTTCTAATGCGGTGATTTTGTTAAATGAATTCCATAAGCTCGGTTGTACACCCATGTGACACTTGTGCCAAAGGGGTTTCATCGATTTGTTCAAAATCAATGTTTTGTGCTTCATTGTCAACTCGCTCATCTTCAATGATCATATTGTGCAATATTATACAAGTCTTCATAACAATTTTAATTGACTCAAGATTCCAAGATCGTGCAGATCCACGCACAATTGCAAATCGTGCTTGAAGCACCCCAAATGCACGTTCTACATCCTTCCTACATGCCTCTTGGGCCATAGCGAAATGTTTTTTCTTGTTTCCTTGTGGACATGGAATTGTTTTCACAAATGTTGCCCGTGGTGGATATATACCATCAGCAAGATAATATCCCATTGTATACTCATTGTCGTTGATGGTGTAATTGATTGGAGGAGCACGCCCTTGAGCAAGCTCAGTAAATACAGTAGACCTTTCTAGTACATTGATATCATTACGAGACCCGGGTAACCAAAAAATGCATGCCATATCCAAAGATCATATGATGCAATTGCTTTCAAAATAATTGTTGGTTCATGGGTGTGACCAGTATACATATCTTTCCATGCAGTCGGGCAATTCTTCCATGTCCAATGCATACAATCAATGCTTCCTAACATTCTAGGAAAGTCACAACTTTTGCCAACTGCTAGTAGTTTAGCAATGTCATTGTTGTTTGGTGACCTCAAATACTGATCGGAATAAAATTCAACCACCGTTTTAACAAAATAATATAGACTCTTCATTACAGTACTTTCTCCAATCCTCAAGTATTCATCCATAAAATCAGTTGCTACTCTATAAGCGAGCATTCTAAGTGCTGCAATCATCTTCTGAAGGGAAGATAAACCGAGCACTCCAGCACGATTTCTTTTTTGGACAAAATATGATTCATGAGCTTCTACCGCAGATTGAATACAGAGAAAAAGAGAACGTTTTATTCGAAACCTCCTCCAAAATATATTGGAAGGATATACTGGTGGATCAGCAAAATAATCTAGAAAGAGTCTTTGGTGACCTTGCAAAGAATGGCACCAAATGAATTTGCGACGTCGATTAGAATTGTGTCGTGATCTTGATGAACTATTGGCCTTCCATAGCAGCTATTCCAATTGTCTCTAACTCATCGTCGGAGTCAGAGTCATAAAGAATCATATCGTCTATAGAATGAAGATCCATATAGAGGAAATAAATAGAAAATGAAATAGCAAAATTAGGTTGATGTAGATGAAATTTAGAGAGTAATTGGTTTTATATATATTGAAAGAATATGACCGTTAAAATATAGTCGATACAATATAGCCGTTGAAATATGACCATTAGAATATAGACATTTTAAAAACATGATGGTTGGAAAAAATATATTTAAATTAAAAAAGATTAAAGAATAGAAAATAATATTTTAATAAAATATAATTTTAAAATAGAAAATTTAATGGAGTGTTTATATAAAAAGGAGACTAATTAAAATTAAAAAATATATATATATATAATTTAATTCAAAATTTACTTAAACTAATGCGGATGTACTAATCCAAACGGGGCATGACAATAGGGATGCATCCACATATTTACGTACAAAACTCCAAATGAGATATTATAATGGCCTGCACTGCATCCAAATATTTATGTACAAAAAATCTAATATGCTGATGTAGGCTCTTACGTCACTAACATTATAGTCAAAGATGGCCGACTGGAGCTTTCAAGGCCAATCACGGCCGACAAAAACTCAATTAATAAGATAGCATAGATATCAATTTTTAATTTGTTATTAGAGCATCTTTAATGGTAAAATTTTTTTTTTCTATTAAATTTAAGTAAAAAATAATTTATTTTTTTAATTTGATATCAGTTGTTCTAACGGTGCATTAAAATTTCATGGGTCAACCGGTGGGTCGAGCGGTTGGTTGATCGGTAAAGCCAATTTTACTCTTTTTTTTTGAACAGTTTGAACCTACCTATTTGAACTGTTTGAACCAGTTCGCATGCCAATTTTTGCATGCACTGGTCGACTGGTTAGTTAACCGGGTGGTTGACCAAGGGGTCGATCAGGTGGTCATCCAGGTGGTCGATCACCATGTGTAAAATTCTCAAGTTTTTTTGTTTTAACGGTCACGCACAGTAATTTGGTGAAACATGTATTCTGTTCTCAGTTTGATAATTTTTTGTTCAAATCTCAATTTGATACCAATTTAGTGAAACAGTTAAAGTTTCAAAAAGTGCATTTTTTACTAAATTTTAAATTTGATACTAGATTTACTGAACCGTTGGAGATGCTCTTACTCTTTTTATATTATTATTTTGTAAAGCATTTAAAATGTGAGTCAGTTTTGTATACATTAATATAGGGATGTTTTGAGAATGTGATAAAAAAATTAATTTTTAGTTTTTTTTATAAGTTTTTAGACCTTTTTATAAAGTTATTTAGACAAATGGTTAAAAATTATTTTTGACTTTTTTTAGTTAATATTTATTTATGATGTCACACCACAATAAAATAATCAAATTATCTTATCTAATTTAAAAAATTTACATTTTCACCTATGTATAATCCTAAATAATATAAAGGGTGCAATTATAATTTTATATGTAACTTTTTTTAAACTTGCCAAATGAATCCATAACTAAAAAATCCATCTAGCATTTTTAACCCCCAAGCTGCAAAGGCAACATTTAACCCAACTTGTCAAAAAGACCACGTTATTTTTTTATCAATCATAAATATATATATATGTATATTCTCTAATATTTTTAAACAGTTGACAATATAATTTATATTTCATTATTTTTCACCAATCATAATAATAAAAAATATTATATAAATATATCCTATTCACATATAAAAATCACTCCTATAGCACTACTTAAAGAAAAATTTTGAAATGGTATCTTGAATTTTTGAAAGGCCAGATTACGACTAGTCCAAAATAATTGAGCATCTAAGATGATTTCTAGTACCAAATGATTGAGTGTCGCCATCTAAGTGAGAAAAGATTATTGGTGACTTTAAGACGTGGCCTGATTATATTCCTTATTAATCATAATTTATTATATTTTTTAATCACTCAGTATAAATTTATGAGCTCAATCTCTTTCACTAATTACAATTTTATTGGAACACCACATGACAGTGTCCCAAAACCAACCAATAACTTCTCCGCTTAAAATAGTAATTAGCTCGTTTGGTATCATAATTAAGGATTCATTTTTTAAAAAGCTTGATTTTTTGTTTTTTTTTTGTTTTCATTAAATTTTTTTAATATTTTAAATATATTTTTAAAATTTTAAGATAATTTAACATAATATATACTGAAAAAGTATAATATTTGTGAAAAAAATATTTAAAAAATTTATTAAATACCAAAAATACAAAAAAAAAAAAGAAAAGAAAAAGAAAACTCAATAAATTTTTCGTATTCTTCTATATTTATTGATTTTTTAAAATATTTTTTATAAATATTTTATTTTTTAAATATAGCTAAGTAAAGTGCATCTAAAAAAGTAAAAAAATTATTTTAAATTTTAAAAATATTCACTAAAATTTTAAAAAATACAAAAAGTAAAAAACTGAATTTCTAAAAAATAGAATTTAGAAAATTAAAACCAAACCTAGTGAATAATGTTAAGAGTTTAGTATAAGAATCATCGCTAAATGAAAGGATTGTTTGGCATGTTTTAAATAAGTGTACTTTTTGACATTCTAAGAAATATGAGTTGAATTTAAAGTGATGTGATAGAGAGGTGATGTGACTTAAATATGATGTGATAATGACTTTTTGACTTTTTAATTTTTTTTGAAAGGATGCCACACCTAGCCGGAGTCCTTGTTTAGTTTTTTTAAACCCACATTTGGGACAAAGCTGTATAAATTCTACATAGCCAATCCACCTACCACACCAATCCCCAAGCTCCAATGGCTTTACAGAACCACCACCAGCTTCACTTGATTTTAGTACCTTTTATGGCCCCAGGCCACTTCATCCCCATGATTGACTTGGCCAAATTATTGGCACAACAAGGCGTGACTGTCACCGTCGTCACCACTCCTGTCATTGCCTCCAGGTTTCGCCCCATCATCGACCGTGTGATCGAATCGGGCCTCCCCCTACGCCTTCTCCCTCTCCGGTTCCCGTCAGTGGAGGCCGGCCTGTTGGAGGGGTACGAAACTTTAGACGCTATTCACTCTCAAGACCTTACGATGAAATTCTTCAAGGGCATCGACATGTTGCAACAACCATTCGAGCAGTTGTTTGAAACGCTCGAGCCATGTCCCAGTTGCTTAATAGCCGATAAATATATTGCATGGATAGGAGACACTGTTCGTAAGTTTGGAATTCCGAGGATTCTTTTTGATGGAATGAACTGCCTCACTCACTTATGCGCACACAATTTAGAAAATTTTAAAGATTATGAGAATGTTTCCGAGTCAGAGCCGTTCGAACTTCCTGGCTTGCCGGATAGAATTGAGCTAACTAAAGCTCAGTTGGCTATGTTTTTCAATCGAAGTTCACCAGAATGGCAATACTATCGGAATCGAATAAAAGCTGCCGAAGCTGAAGCATATGGGGTGGTGATTAACAGTTTTGAAGAGCTAGAACCGAGATATGTCGACGAGTTTCGAAAGGTGAAAGGAGATAAAGTTTGGTGCGTTGGGCCGCTGTCGTTGTGCAACAAAGACAACTTGGATAAGGCTCAGAGAGGAAACAAGGCCGACATCGACGAAAACCAATGTTTGAAGTGGCTCGATGAGCAAGAGCCACACTCCGTGGTCTACACATGCCTTGGAAGCATAGCTAACCTCTCACTTGCTCAGTTAATCGAGCTAGGTTTAGGCTTGGAGGCTTCGAAACGCCCATTTGTGTGGGTTATAAGAAGCGGAGACAAGGCGGCAGAGATAGAGAAGTGGGTGGAAGAAGACGGATTTGAGGAAAGAACGAAAGGGAGAGGGCTTCTGATTCGAGGCTGGGCACCGCAAATACTCATATTGTCGCACCTGGCTGTGGGGGCTTTTTTGACACACTGCGGGTGGAATTCGACGCTGGAAGGGGTGTGCGCCGGTGTGCCGATGATAACGTGGCCTATGTTCGGTGAGCAGTTTTTGAATGAGAAGCTAGCTGTGCAGCTTTTGGAGATCGGAGTGAGTGTTGGCGTTCAGACAGTTGGGCGCAGGTTTGCGGAAGGCAAGTGTGAGAAGTTGGTGGATAGAGAGGTTGTTAGGGCTGCTGTGGATAAATTAATGAGTGAAGGAATAGGAGAAGAGACAAGAAGAAGGGCAAGAGTATTTGGGGAGATGGCAAAGAAGGCAATGGAAGAAGGGGGTTCTTCATACTTGAATATGAGATTGTTCATTCAAGATGTCATCAAACTAGTTAGCCACAAGGACTCAACACAAGAACGTGAGTTGGAAAATTATTAGCTATTCTTGTATTACTATATTATCTATATAATATATTCGACAAATAAGAAATTATAATATGCATAAAGTGGATAATCGCTTGTCTCTTAGCTAACTAATGAAAGTGAATCAACAAATTTTTCTTTTTACATAATTAATTTAGAATATCATAGAAATAATATTATATGATAGTCAGAAATAATTACTCATTGAGTCATAGACCAAAAATGCTAGAGACACTACAAGAAAAAGGGGCATACAACACGAAAGCATTTGCGACGACACCACTTACTATCGCAAAAAGTGAGTTTTTGCAATGGCACCACTTGCCGCCACCAATAAACCGGGTTCAGCGACGGCACCACTTCCTGTCACAAAAAAACACGTTTTTGCGACGACAACAACTGTAGTTGCAAATAATATGCGTTTTTTGTGACGACAACCCCTATTGTCACAAATAAAGATATTTTTTTGCGACGGCATGAAACTTGATGTCGCAAAAAAAAAAAAAAAAAAAAAAACCCAAAATCTTGTGCTCAACTTTTTTTCCCCTTTCGCACTCATTTTTCCCCTTCAACCAAA
This sequence comes from Camellia lanceoleosa, assembly GCA_025200525.1. Lineage (NCBI taxonomy): Eukaryota > Viridiplantae > Streptophyta > Magnoliopsida > Ericales > Theaceae > Camellia > Camellia lanceoleosa. The sequence continues at coordinate 98,601,452 of CM045767.1, read as the reverse complement.
AATCCCCAATGTCAAAAATCCCTAACCTTTTAACCAAAAACCCTATCAAAAATCCCCATCTCTTCCTACGACTCTCTCTCTATCTCTCTCTCTTGACTGTGAGCAGAGGCAGACGACGGCAAGCATTGAATCGACGGTGTCGAGCGATAGCAGCAAACAGCGTGAGACGGCATCAAGTAGCGAGTGACGACGGTGCAGTGTGTCTCTCTTCAACTCTCTCAGTCAGTTTTCACGCCACCTGTCGCGAGGTTCTTGGCCAGGCAGCGAATCATCAAGAACAGTGTATGATCACTTTGCTAGCTTCTCATAAATTTTTTATTTTGATAGTGTTTTCTTTACTTGAATCGGGAAATTTTTTATTTTATTTTAATTGATTTGATTCAGATCATTGACGTTTTACATCCAGGAAGACCAAATGTTTCCAAGGTTTGTTCTTTCTCCTTTTTTGATTTCTCTCCAACATCTTATGGTTTGTAGAACATGTTTTTCTATCTATTTTGTTTGCTATAATGTTGTTATTGATGTATATGTGTGGTTTATTCACAACTTAGTGATCTAGTTTAACCTTTTGTATTGTTGATTAATTATTCTTGAAAAACAAAATCATGGGTTTGTTTTATTGGGAGGTCATTTGTTTACCTAAGTTATGAAAGTGTAATGTGTTAATCAACTATTGTTATTCTGGTGTTGTTTATTTATTTAATTTAATGTGTTCTTGTATGGCCATTACCTATTAATGCACATTTTCAGGTTGTATTCTATTTCTAGTAGATTTATTTTGTTTGGTTCTACATATTATTTTTTGATTGGCCGATCTACATTTTTTCCTTTTGGGTTTTCTTTTTTCTTTTTTTAATTGAAGGCAGAGCTAAAGGAAAAATTGTCTAGGATGTATGAGGTGAAAGACCCAAATGCCATCTTTGTTTTTAAGTTCCGGACCCATTTTGGAGGAGGCAAATCTACTGGTTTTGGTTTGATTTATGATTCTGTTGAGAATGCGAAGAAATACGAGGCAAAATAGATGCTCATCAAGGTAATTTCTCATCTTTTCTTATTTTTGTTTTCACCTATGTACTACTACTTGCTATCTATTTAAATGGGTGTCTGCATCACCTAATTTGCACTGAAATGAACATTCTCTCTTCTATTGTTTGCAATTTCTGTTGCTTCGGTATTGTGGACTCGTCTTTTTCTCGCACCCCACCTTTTGGAAAGGTTTGAAAAGAAAGGGCCTCACAGTTCGGACTCCCGCGGTTCTGAATTTAATCACACAAGTGCAATGTGAAACTAATAAACACCAAGAGTCCAAATTCGGCAAATTGTTTTGGAAAATTGATTTTGAATCAAAAACTGCCAAAATTAGACTGTTTTGCTAGATATAGAGTCGCCACCTAAATATTTTTTATTTTGGAAAAATTTAGAAAACCTTGACTCATGCTGAAGGGTACGCATTTGTTATCACCAAAGTTGCCTCAGCTCGGGAACTTAGGTATGAAGAGGGAAGGTCATGAATTGAGCACCCCTACTCGCCTGATCAAAAATCGGCCTCTACTAATCATGATATGATTTTTTAAAAACATTATGTGCTCTTGTTCCGGTTATTATACTAGCATTACTACGTGATGCACACAAGCAAGTATAGACTAGTTTGCTCAATTTGGAACAATTCAACTCATGTTTGCTTGAGAAAATAGTTTGAATTTGCCACCTCAAGTAGGCTTAAAGATTGTGGATTTGCCACCAAACATAGTGGGCTTAAAGCATAATTTGCCATTCAACAAAGTGGGCTTAAAATGCACATTTTTTGAATTGTTCTAATTCCAACAAGAAGCCTTCATCCATAAGCATTCATGCAGTTTAACATTTAAGCACATAGCCTCATGGCAACATTCACACTTATACTAGTATGCTAAAGCGAAAAACTCACCTAGTACTCCAAGCTAGGAAAGCAACAAGTTAGGAAATAATGCATGATTCCTAACTATACAATATGCCTAATGCGACATATGAAATATGCAATTAATAGACTCGGCTGCTAATATAGCATATGGATCAATTTGATAATATGCGATCAAACACGTATTCAAATAAGGTTTTGAAATGACAATGTGATTTGAATGATGTGTCAAGCCTTGGTGCATGCAAGACAAATGAATGGATACAAATATGTAAGCATAAGGTATGCTAATTGAAAATGTCCCTAATCTAACCATCAAAAGCGATTAAATAAAAGGGAGAAAGACGTAGGGTTAGAAGACATACACACACTCACGCACACTTATTACAACATTACGCCCTCATGAAGGAGGGTCCGAATAAGTATGTTAACTAGCTACACTAATTAAGCTAATTATTACAAACCGAACTAATTAACTATTATAAGCTAATTAATTATTACAAACCGAAATCAAATAACTAGTTAAACTAACTAATTATTTACAACACTTAATTAGTTACAACTAATTAATTACAACACGTATTTAAGCTATTGCTAATTAAACTAATTAGCTAATCCTGGGAAGCGAAGGATGCATGCATGCTCGATTTTTCACCCGAAAAGCCACTGCCTTGCTGCTGAATGCTTCTGTTTTGCACATTTGGTCAATGAAAATGCTGCTCACTTCCAGAACATTTCAGCCCCATCTTACCTATACATTATACAAATTTCATTGATGGTCAACAAGGGGCTGGTCGGCTACCAATGGTGGCCGGTCGGCCACTAGTGGTGGCTGTCGGCCACTGTTGGTTTGAACTTCCTTGCTCTTGGAGAGGAATGAACACTTTTGTTCACAAACCAACCAATTTCACACTCTCAAGTGCTTCAAGAGCTCAAATCCAAGCTCAAATCACCTTAGCAAGAAGCTTTCTAGGTTTGGTTTCGTGTGTTTGGCATAGGCTATGCAGGTTGCAAAAGGGAGAGAGAATTGTAAAGAGAGAGGATATTTTTCAAAATATTTCTTCACTCCTAATGTTTTCTAACCTTGAAAATAATATAAAAGGTCCTCTGTATATAGAAAAATAAGAGCGCAGGTCGGAAATATTAATATAGGACAGCTAGAGCAATGTGGAACAGCTGGAGGGAAAATATCTGCACAAAAACTGACTTTTGACACCAGTGGCCAACTGGCCACCACTAGTGGCCAAAAAAAGTCACCCTTGGATGACACATGGCCAACAAAAGCCATTCATGGCTGAGACATGGCCAACAAAGCCCATTCATGGCCAGCAAACTCCACCAGTGGCCGGCCAGAAAAATTTGCTCTCCAAGTCTAACGTCAAGTGGGCATATCTCCTTACTCCGAACTCCTTTACAGGTAATTCTTGAGTCTAAATTGAATCCCCAAAAGTCTTCTTTCCAATGGTGGCATCCTCACATCAAAATTCTAAGCGTGCTAGGAGATATGCCTATTTTAGTGAAGGTTGCTCAGTTTTGGCTTAATCGGATGGATGCCTAACTTCAACTAGCCATATCTCCCTCATCCGGACTCGGCTTTAGGTGATTCTTGAGTGTAAAATGAAGCCCTGGAAGTCCACTTTCCAATGGTGGCGATCTCACAACTTAAGTCCAAGTGTGCAAAAGGATAGATTTGATTTAGTGAAGGTTGCCCGGTTCTTTCTTAACGATTTATGCTTAACTTCTTCCCCAACTAGGTTTCTTCCCTCTTCTCCAATTTTCTTCAACTCCAAACCTCTAAATAAGAGGTTTAAAAGGATTTTTCCAAAGAGTTTACCTCTCTTCCATTTGTTTTCACTTTGTCCTTGCTCGGTTTACCGAAAAGTGCAATTTTTAACGAAATACGAGTCTCGGAACATCGTAGAAACCTTTGGAAAAAATATTTTGAAAAAGAAGGTTTTAAGGTCTAAAATGATTTTGGTCAAAATCATGATGTAGGACAAGATTTTAAGAATTTTTATATTTTTAGTTTTAATATTTTTGATATATTATTTTATTAGGATTCTTGTAATTCAGTATAAATAATTTAGAATTATTAGGTTTCTTAATTTTATTATTTTGGAATTAGATTTTGACTATGATTTTAAATAGTTTAGAATTCTAGTTTCCTATTCTCTAAGGTTTCCTAATTTGTGTTGATTTAAATTTTCTAGTTTATTTTAGAATTACTTTTCCTACATGTATTAGGCTTTGTTTATTATAAATAGCTATGTAAGCCTCATGGCAAAGACAACTTTTATTCATTCAATCAATAATATTAAGATATTTTCTCTTCCTTGTGGATTCAAGGTTCTATTTTGCTCGTCGATTTGAGAGCCCTTTTCGTCTACTAGAACGATATCTAGTTCTCGTGTATTCCGCTGCGTCAAGTGGTATCAGAGCCAGGTTTCTCCTGGCTCGATGTTATTCATCAAAAGCGGAAGCACAAGCTTTATTGACGATGATCGCATAGAAAGATCTGATAGGATTCGAGTCAAGGGACTTGCCTAAAGCCAACCTGTTAGTCACAGCTCGGTGATTTGTTCAATAGCAATAATTGCATCAATCATGACTTTTCAGGTTATCAAGTACCACTAGAAATTCCCTATTTTAATGCTTCTTGTCATGCCGAGGATTTTATTTATTAGTTTTGCAAAGTTGACAAATTCCTTGAGTGTATGGAAATCTTTGAAGAAAAGCAAGCCAAATATGTCGCACGTAAGTTACAAGGTTATGTTTCTACATGGTGGAAACAATTGCAGTATGATTAAAGGTGACAATACAAACAACCTCTTAGGATGTGGTATAAGATGAGGAAGTTGATAAGTTCTAGATTCCTTCAATCAATTCATGGGCAAATGTGGTATCAACAATATCAAAGAAAGCTTGAATCGAAACAATTTGTAGACACCCATTTTTGACCAACCTTAAGACTTAGATGTCATCGTTTGTACACGCGATGATTGCGCATATTTGTGCTTGTTCGAGCGCCCGAAGGTCTCGGCTGAGCGCCTTGTCTCGGGGTCTCTTAACTCTCTTCTTTTTGGCCTTGTTTTTGGACCGAACCTTGGTGCCTTTGCCTAGAGGGTGATTTGCAGCTGTAGGCTACTTTTCTCTCTTGTAGGCCACTTGCAGTGGCCGGTAGGCTAGTTTCGGGAGCTTTTGGCTAAGTGCCTTGTCTTGGAGTCTCTTGGATCCCTTGTTGCCTCTTGCCCAATGGAGGAGGGGGGGGGAGGGGAGGGCCTTGCCAGCCACTTGTGGCATCTGCCGGCTACTTTTCCCTTTTGTAGGCCACTTAAAGTGGCTAGCCAGCCAATTAACTGGCCGATAGGCCACCTTAATTGGCCGGTGGCAACTTTTTCTCCTTTTTAGATATTTGTAGATATTTTGAGCCAGCTGTGGCTCACTGAAATCATCCTTCATACACGTGTATGGAGGGATTGAGCAAGCTTTTTGGCTTGCTTGCTCTATAAGAGGGGAGGCTTCTCTCCCTCTCCAGAGGTTCCGATTTTTCGGAGCAAAAAATATCCCTCTCTTCTAGAATCCTCACTCTCTCTCTATATTTGTGCTATATTGAGGCTTAAAGTGTGGTTTCTTCACACTTTTGTACACAAACACCTACTCAAACACCTTTATTTTGGAGCTGAAGTCCATTGGAGCTTGTTTTGAGGTCCTAGCATTGGTTTTGGTCCAAAAATTGCTGCTGAAGTTGCTGCCTTGCCATTGTTCTTCAAGGGTAAGCATATACTCCTTTTTAAAGCTTTGTTTTGAATAAGTATTTGGCCACCTTTGCATGCTGATTTAGGCCTGGTTGTTAACTACAAAAAGCTCTAATTTTAAGTGTTAAGAAAGGTTGTTTAAGGCCTCTTTGGTGTCGGGGGTGTTTCACCCTCTTGTGTGCCTTATTTGCTTGAGGTTGGTGCCTTCTTTTAAAGCCTTGGAAGCACCCTCTGTTTGGCCTTTCTACCATTGAAACTTAGAGGAATTTCAATGATAGAAACCATGTTTTGAAGTCCAAAATAGGAGGGGGTGGCCTCCCCTCCTTGCTTCTTGGTTCCATGCCTTGTTGGCCTAATTAGTGAGCATGTTTTTTTAGCATGTGTTAGGTTGTTTTCAGCTCATTTTTGGTCTTATTTTAGCATGGCATAACTCTGTTTGGCCCGGTTGGGTCACCTCATGCATGCTTTTTACACTTGTAGTGCAATCCTCCTTGTTGGCCTAACATGTATCATGCTTTATGCCTCTCATTCTAGCTCATGTTAGCTCTATCTCAACATGATTTGCCACTGATTTGCCATGTCATAACTCTATTTTGGGTTGGCTTGGTTACCTTTTGCATGCTTCTTGCACTTGTAGTGCAATTTTGTTCACTAACCTAGTGTATTTGGTGTTTTAGCCTATTGATCTAGCATGTGTATGCTTTGCCCCATCACATTTTTGGCTATGTTTTAGCATGCTTTAGGTCTGATTTGAGTGGTTTTGGTCATGCATGCTTGGCTTTGCATAGCTATAGTTCATTTGGCTTTGCTAGTCTTGCACTTTGAGACCTCTAGCATGTCATATTTGAGCTTTTTGCATGGCATGGCATCATTTGGCATGTTATTTCAGACCATATACCTCTGCCATATTCTTGCATTTATCGCCCTTTTGTTGTGTTTGAGGGTTGAGCCTTATGCTTCACTTATGAGCCAATACGTATGCATGCTTGTCTAGGCTTTTAGACTTCCATCACAGCATGTTTTGGTCTTTGTTTTGGCCTAGATGAGCTCTGTCCAAAGCTGGTTTGTTTGTTTGTGCATTGTATTGCATACCTCTTGTGTAGTACCCTTTACTAGCCTTATGCTTTGAGCCTTCTTCCATGCCTTACTTGTGATGTTTATGTGATATGGTATCATTAAACACATAATTTCAGAGCATATAGCCTTGTCATACTCTCATGTTTATTACTCTTTAATTATGTTTAAGAGTTGTGCCCTTATGCCTTGTTGATGAGCCAATGTGTGAGTATCATTATCTTGCCTATCATGCCATCATTTCATATCATTTTGGCCACTGTCTTGGCATGCATGAGATATGTTTAGGGCTGGTTTAGTCCATTGAGCATTGTATTGCATAGTCCTAGTGTTGTGTACTTCGCTAGCTTTAATGCCAAGGACTCTAGCATGCCATACTTGTGTTGTTTGCATGATATGTCATCGTTTGGCATATGATTTTAGTGCTTGTACCTCTGTCATGCTCTCATATATGTCACTCTTTCAATGTGTTTTAAAGTTGAGCTTTATGCCTTGCTTGTAAGCAAATGAGTGAGCATGCGTTTCTTGTCTTTTGGGCCTAAGTTTTGGTGTGTATTGGCCACTATTTTGGAGCATCTTAGGTCTGTCTATATGTGGTTTGACCATTTGAAATTGATATTGCATGCCTCATGTGTAATGCACTTCACTAGCTTTGATGCCTTAGCTTCTAAACATGCCATGCATACATTGTTTAACTGATAGAGTCTTGTGCATGCCACTTTAGCATTGAAGGATAAGCATCTTGTTTTCATTGCATTGTGTTTGGATCGGACGTTAATCCAAATACGAGGAATGTTGCACGTTTCATACTCAAAGTGATGAAACGTGTTGCGTTTCTCGGTCGCCGACACCCTTGAGCATGCATGATAGGGCGGAGGCTTTTATATGTTGTTTGTGCATTCACTAATATTGTGCGAGCATGGCTCCTTGGCCATCACGCATTGAGATGCGTGATTGGTGGCTTGAGAGTCGAGTACTACGCTCCTTTGAGCTTGAGAAATGATAAGGAGAGTAGTTGCACACACATTTCCTTGTAAATGCATTGTTGTGCCTTTGTTGATTTTTATTGCAGCAAAGTTGAGGTTTTGGAAAGGGAAGTGGCCAGCCGGCCACTTACACCAGCCTGCCGACCATTTAAAGTGGCCGGCTGGCCAGTTGAGGTAGCCTGCCGACCAGTTAAAGTGGCCGGCCAGCCACTTGCAGCAAATTTGTCCAGAATGCTCCTGTTTTGGGGCAGATGCAACCTGAAAGCTCGATGTTCTGAGGTCACCGTGAGTGCAAACAGAGACAACTCATGGCATGGCAATGCATTTCCGGGTGAAGCAAACCGAGCATGCATATCTCCCTCCCCTCGAGGCCATTTTAACTGCTTTGTTTAGTTAGTTAATTTGTCGGTTTCTGTAATTAATTAGTTAATGTGTTTAGCTAATTTAATTCATTATTGTAATTTTCTAATTAGCTTAGAATAGCCATTTTCAATTTGGTTTGTAATAATTAGTTAGCTAGAGTTAGTTAATTAATTAGTTTGTAATAATTAGCTTAGCTTTACGTTGCTAGTTAGTTTATTTATTTGGACCATTCGTCGAGAGGGCAAATGTTGTAATAAGTGTGCGTGTGTGTGTGAATGTCTTCCAACCCCACGTCTTTCTCCCTTTTATTTACCCGCGTTTGATGGTTAGTTTAGGGCATGTTTCAATTAGCATACTTATGCTTTGCATGAGTGCATCATTCATTCGTATTGCATACACCGGGCTCAGTGCATCATACAAACTGCATTGTCTTTCAATACCTATTTGAATACATGATTATCAAGTGTTGCATTCGTATGCCATCTTAGAATAGCCTAGCCTATTTAGTTGCATCTTTCCATGTGTTGGATTAGGCATTGATGACATAGATAGGATCATGTATTGATTACTAACTAGCTTTTGCTTTGGCTCGGAGTACACTGTAAGTATTTATGCTTTAGCATCCTTGCATGTGTGTAAGTGTTGCCATGAGAGCATGCTTGCCATGAGGCTATTTGCTTACTTGATAAACTGCATGAATGCCTGTGAATGAAGGCCTCATTACTTGAATTGGAACAATTCATCAAAATGTGAGTTTTAAGCCCACTTAGAGTGGCAAATCATCATGTTTTAAGCCCACCTTGTTTGGTGGCAAATCCGCGTTTTAGCCTACTTGCGAGTAGCATCTTCAAACCATTTTCGAAAAGCAAATATGAGATGTTTTGTTCCAAATCGAGTGATTTAATCCATACTTGTATGTTGTGTGCATCACATAGTAAGGTTAGCTAATAAACCGAAATAAGAACACATGTGTTTTCAAAAACAACATATCATGTTTAGTAGAGGCCGATCTTTGATCGGGCGAGCGGGGATGCTCATTTCATGACCTTCCCCCCTCGTACCTAAGTTCCCGAGCCGAGGCAACTTTGGTGATGACGGACACATGGCCTTAGGCATGAGTCAGGGTTTCCTAAATTTCCCAAAACAAAATATTTAGGTGGCGACTCTCTAATTTGGCAAAGCAGACCATGTTTGGCACTTCTTGATTAAAATCAATTTTTCAAAACGATTTACCGGATTTAGACTCTTTGGTGATTTATCAGTCTTACATTGCACTTTGTGAGACTAGATTCAGAACCGTGACAGGAGTCCGAACTGTAGTAGCTAGAACCCAATTCGCGCCCTCGCACGAGGAAGGTGTTCGGGCAAGCTACACAATTGTTCCAAGGTAATTCTGATTCACAATATTCTTCGCAATTCAATAATTATTATGCAATTGTGGATATAGATTATTCGAGGAACATGACTATGGTTCTGCCAAGTTTGGGTCAATCAAGTCTTGTACGTCAACAAATTTGTCACGCTCAGCCACACATTGAAGAAGAAAAGATTTTGAGTACCTCAATGTTTCAAAATTTTGAAGACCCAAATAGACATTCAATTGAAGTAGAAAATCAAGTTGATTTCAATAATGGTGAGAACGTTGAAATTGATGAAAGAGAAGTCACTAAAATTACTTTGATCAAGAAATTTGAAGAAGACAATGAAGAGGTGAAGCAAGAGAAAAACATTGAAGTTAGCCAAGAGCTTCTAATGACAGAACTATCATCTCTTGATTATTATGATAGTTATAAGATCGCAAAAGAAGGAGATCTAGTTGAACTCAATGAAAATGAAGAAATAAAAGATGAGGTAATAAAGTTGACATGTGCACCAGAGAAGTTGATTAAGGATGCAATTGATATTCCAAGATTGATAATTAAATGTCCAATTGAATTTAAGACAGAGCAGAGTCTAGAGAGTATCCCATATCAACATAAAATACACTTCGTTGATTTTCTTGGTGTGGAGCAATTTAATTAGATTTTCAATGCTTGTCTAATTGATCTTGTCAACCAGTTAAAGCATATAGAGAATAACTTTCAGAAAGTAGACTTCTTTGCATATAATTTTTGAAAGAGGGACAAACAACTAAAATATTCAAAATAATTCTTTATTTGACATGGAAGATGGCAGATCTCTAATATGAACTTGAGGACGAGTTCTTTCAAAGAAGAGGAGTCTGATAGGATAAGATTTTAAGAATTTTTATATTTTTAGTTTTAATATTTTTGATATATTATTTTATTAGGACTCTTGTAATTTAGTATAAATAATTTAGAATTATTAGGTTTCTTAATTTTATTATTTTGGAATTAAATTTTGACTAGGATTTTAAATAGTTTAGAATTCTAGTTTCCTATTCTCTAAGGTTTCCTAATTTGTGTTGATTTAAGTTTCTTAATTTATTTTAGAATTACTTTTTTCTACAAGTATTAGGTTTAGTTTATTATAAATAGCTATGTAAGCCTCATGGCAAAGAAAACTTTTATTCATTCAATCAATAATATTAAGATATTTTCTCTTCTGTGTGGGACTAGATATCATTCTAGTAAACGAAAAGGGCTCACGAATCCATGAGAAAAATAGAATCTACTATTTTTTTTGTGACGATACCATACAAGAAATTTCACTTTTGGCGACTAAAATTTTAGTCGCCAAAAGCCTTATATAGTCGTCAATTACTTTTGGCGACTAATATATTTAGTCGCCAATTTGGTCGCCAATAGTTCGTCGGGAAAGATAATCGGTGACTAAAATTTTTTTGGTAGCCAAAAGTGACCTATCGGCGACTAAACCTTTAGTTGTCATATATTTTTTAAAAATAATTATATATATATATTTTACTTTTAGCTACTAAATTTTTGGTTCCCAATTGAGCATGTATGTTTGGCGACTACCTATTTGGTAGTCAAAAGTTTCACTTTTTGAGAATTTGGAACTAAAAATTTAGTAGCCAAAAGTTTCCTTTTTACAATTGACGACTAAAAATTTAATAGCCAAAAGTTTCACTTTTGACAATTGACGACTAAAATTTTAATAGCTAAAAGCCAACCTATGATATTTGTTTAGTTGCCAAAAGGCCTCATTTAGTTTTTATAATTTATTCTGTAATATTTTTTGCACCACATGTAACCTGTGAATATACAAAATTATTCATCAATTCATTCATTCAATTATCAATCATTCAATAAAAATATTTTTTCACAACTTGTAACATTCAATTTGCAACCATATACAAAACTTAACTATTAACCGTGCATATCAAAGAAAATAAGAATCCATAGAAATAGTATAATCCAACAAATACATATATTATTCAAACCAACAATTAAAATCCAAATTTAAAAAAAAAAAATCTCAATAACAAAAACATATCAGTTGTACATATTTTCTATAAACAAAAATATAATGTAAATTGCGCCCATGCAAACATCATCAATCTGGCCCAAAAATATTACTGTATTCATGCGAACATCATCAATCTGTAACAAAAACCAGTGAGGTAAGTAATCAAAAATGACTAAACAATTTGTGAATTAATTGCACAATATTATTATAATTGATATAGCAAGACTAAATGAGGGAACATTAGTGAAGTAGCTAATTGATTTAACAGATTAGCATGGATATAAAAATAAATAAATAAATAAATAACAGCAACAAAATTAATTGAAGACACAAAAAAAATAAAAATAAAAAATAAAAAATAATTAAGCATTTTCCTTCAAAACAAGGCTGAGGAGCATAGAAGGATGAGAAACTTAATTCATTATAGGGCACTAAGACACTCATGACCAGAGCATATCTAATTTTTTTCTTTTTCAGATGAACAAATGAACCAAATTGCACCTAGTTTTCCATTACACGTGGCTGTCAAAAAGATATTGTATAGTAGAGTTAAAAGTACTTCAAATGTTTTAAAAAAATTAATCTAAATTTTATTAATAATTTTCACACACTCACATTGCTTTTCATTTAGGCTTACATTTTCATATAATGATATGATGGATCACAACACATTTCAATATTCTAGCAAACTAGAAACTTATAATTCCAAATACACCACAGGATAATAGAGGAAAGAAAGAACAACTGTCCGCTTTATCAAAACCAAATCTAGCACCAAAATAGAAGGCCACGGCAAGTAACAAGAAGGATGGAACAATATGAGTGGATTTCAAACGATTAGGTCTTAAGAGAGTTTTTTCGCAGGTATTTTAATCCAGCTCCAACAACTAACTCTCTCAGTGCTCCAGGGAAGAGTGTGTCGTGTAGAAACAGTATTGCATAGCGAGATTAATGCAAAACAACCTATAATTTTGTTTAATCTAAGAATACCCATAATATTGAAGACTCAGAATAAGAAACTCTCCCTGAAATTTTAATAATCCAAATTACACTGATTTGCCTTGAGGCTTACAACTAATTTATAGTATGCATGTCCTAACCTAACTAGGAAATAATAAATTAGGCTAATTCCTCATAATACTTGGAATTAATGTAGAAAAACATAAAATTACCAAAAATATAAATTTTGAGTTAGAAACATGCCAAAACAAACAACACAAAAAATGGAAACTCATAGACAAAGTAATTGGTAAAACAAAATTTCAAAAATAGTTAATTTGTAGAATCGAAAGCCTAAACGATGGAATTTGGCCAAAAACAAAGTGTTTTTGATCGTTGGGCCGTATTCAATAAAAACATGGGCCTTTCGGATTAATTCATGACAGCATCGACCCAAGCTCATAATCACTGGTACGCCATTTCACTGGTCCAATTCCTACAATTATGCTGCACGACTACCTGGTCTGCATCACTCATGTATTTATAAATTTCAAGCTCAAATTCTTTCATTAAAACATATCTATCCAAATGTAGCCTTAATAGCATCTCTTCTACTCCTAGGTATAGAATGTTGTTGGCTGTTAGCTCACAAATGAGGTTATCTTTGGGAGGTTAATGGATGGCTTTCTTAATATGCTTGCTCAAATAATCATATTACTTCCACAATGCTCTCTGTGTCTGTTAGTTCACTTCTATTCATGTTGCAGCAAATTTCCATTGGACTTTGGAAGATGTTGCCAAATCAATTGTTTGCATAATGTCTACCCCATGCCAAGCTGGCTATACACAGGGACATTTCTCATGAATGGAAATTAGTGTGTGTTCCTGCTAGAATGACTATATTTGTGTCCTCTCCACCTTTCTAGATGCTCAATGATTAGTATGAGGTATGGAATGTGATTAATTATTTTTTTTTATACACGAATGAGCACCAGAATTCACGTATTTTTAGATTTTTTTTTTTTTTTTGGAAAAAGGAAACAAGTCTTTTAAAATTCTTTCCCTCGGGTGATTACCCAAATCTGGGTACTGCTTTTGGGAGGCCTTGGGTCGGCTGGTTTATTGGATGTGTGGGTAAGTCTTATTTATTAATAAGTGGCCAGTGATCTATTTTTCTTCTCATAAAGTAGTTAAAATGAATGTCAGTCCCTAAATGCTTGTCATGTATAGGCAGAGCAGGGCAGGGCATTGCTTTAGGCAGATCCTTTCCATCTTACATTTACTCAGCTCAACCTTTGAAGGTAATACCCAATATCCCTTTCATTTTAATGCATTCTCGTACTATCTTATTCATTATAATCTTCAATTGGCAATGGGTTGTGAATATTCCCAGAAAATAATTAGTCAAATATCAGCTATGTCATGTCTTCTTTTCCCTAATATCCTCATTCATCTATCAGACCCCACTGGGGATTTTTTACTGGTTCTAATCTGTAATTTTAGGCTAGTACCTAACCATTTCTTATACTATGCCTTTGGTGACTGCTCTAGCAACTAGCCACTGGATGAACAACTGCTGCCTAATAGTTCTAGATCAGTGTTTTAAAAAGCCCTAGGCGCATCGAGGCGCCAAGGTCATTTGGAGCTTAAGCGCCGAGGCGCGAGGCGAGGCGCGCGCCTCACCAAAGCGAGGCGCAAGTTATACAAGTTAAGCAAAATATTAATATGGTATAATTTTCAACATAAACAAATATTTAATATGTATATTATTAATTTTTTTAATAAGAAGATAAGAGAAGAAGAAAAAAAAATAATTAATTTTTTTAATATATATATTTTATTTATTTATTATATTTTTTAAATAATGTGTTTCAATTAATTTTTTTATTTTATTTATATACATGTGTTTATTTTTTTTATTACTATGTATAAATATATATTATATTTTATATATTATCTATAAGTATATTATATATTATATAATAGGTATTTTAGATATTATATAATATTATATATATATATATGAATTAATTATATTTTATATATTAGTTATAAGTTTATTATATATTATATATTATTATATGAATTAATTATATTATTATATGAATAAATTATATTTTATATATTAGTTATAAGTTTATTATATATTATATATTATATAATAGGTAGGTATTATATAATATTATATATATATATGAATCAGGAAGACAGAAGCGAGAAGAGGTCGCGAGAGAGAGAGAGAGATCACGAGAGAGAAGGCGACAGAGATCAATCGCGATTGCGATTGCGATTGCGATCGCATGAGAGAAGGCGACAGAGAGAGAGATCGTGATTGCGATCGCAAGAGAGAAGGCGAGAAAGAGAGAGCAATCGTGAGCGAGAGAGTGATCTGGCCCTTCGTCTGTCTTCTTCTTCTCCACTGGTTTTTTTTTTTTTTTTTTTCTCCTGCTCTTTTGACCCACGTTTTGATCATTTGATGTTGTAAATGAAAATTTATTCCACCCAAATGGGCTGTAGCAGTAAAAGAAATGCGAAGCGCCAAAAGCGCACGCCTCGAGCCACAGAAAAAGCGCACGCCTCATCGCTTGAGCTGCGCCTCCTCTATGTCGCCTCGCCTCGTTGTGCATGAGGCGCAGAGCTGCGCCTCGCCTCGCCTTGAGCTTAGGCGCGCGCTTAGGCGCGCTTTTTAAAACACTGTTCTAGATTTTACCAAAACCAGTAAAATAATCTTATTTATCATTGATAAATTTATCATTTTAATTCATAAATAAAACAAAATTATTTTAAAGATCTAAAAATTATTTTAAAAATGTTATGTTGAAATAAGTTTATTCTTAAACAAGAAAGAAAAAATAACATTATTGATTCCAATAAAATTCACTCACTATCTCACTGTGAAGAATTAATAGTACATACATATATACACAGACACGAACACCCACCTCACATTTGGTTTAGAAACTACTTATTTTGTTGAAGTTTGAGTCTGTATGTTTCCTACAACTTTTAGGATTTTGTTAGTGTTGGAACAAATCTTTCATTTTGTTCCAAGCTATAGAGAATGAAGGTGTAAAAATAACAAATTCCACCACTTCAAGAAAAATCAAACATGAAAATTAATGGTTTCACCAATTGATTGCCTTAATGTATTAGATTTCTTAGCAAAATCTGCAATTTTCAATCGAAGATCTATAGATACACAGATATACTTATATACATGTACATATACATATATATATATATATATATATAGAGAGAGAGAGAGAGAAAGAGAGAAAGAGAGAAAGCATACGCGAGACGGAGCATCAATGGAGCAGAGTTTTTCTCAGTGATGAAGCCTCTGGATCTCGCGGTGGTGGCGGTGGTGGTGGATCTGCGAAGATCGACGGAGGAGGAGGAGGCGGAGGTGTGAAATGTTTTAGACAAGGATGGGGTGTGGATCTGCAATCTGTGTGGCTCACTCACAGATCTGCGTAAATCACATGAACCTATTTTGGTTGCTTGCTTTCGTTCTCATACTTGAGAATTTTGATCGTAAATTAGCTTCTCAATGTGGATGTATGTATGTGTAGATGTGAACACAGAAGATCGTAGAAGCAGATAGATTCAAAGATGTGATTTGAAATGAGGTGTTTAGCAGAGAAAATTTGGGAGAGAAAAGGTGGGTTCGGTTTGGATTGGGTAGAGAAAGAGAGGATGAGAGAAGAGTGAGGGCGTGACTCGAGAGATATATATAAAATGGTTATTGGCGACTAAAATGGCCGAAAGTATTTTATAAATCCTTCCAAAATATTTGAAATGTCTCCCTCCATCAATTTTATTTCTTTGGTGACAATTTTTTTTTTATTTTTTATTGAAAATAAACTTTTGGTTACCAAAAGTTTAGTCACAGTAAAAATATAATTTTTTATTTTTCATTTAGTGACTAAATAGTTTTAGTAGTTAAAACTTAATATACGACGACTAAAATTCTTTTTTGTCCTTGAAAATAAATTTGTGGCTACCAAAATTTTGGTCGCCAGAGGTAAAAAATAATTTTTTATTTTTCATTCGATTACTAAATAATTTTAGGAGCCAAAACTCAATATACAGCGACTAAATTTCTTTTTTGTTGCTGAAAATAAACTTTTGGTGACCAAATTTTTGGTCGCCAAAGGTAAAAAAATAATTTTTTAAATTTTCCATTTGGTGACTAATGGTTTTAGTAGCTAAAACTCAATATAAAGTGACTAAAATTCTTTTTTGTTGCCAATTCTAGAATTTTTAGTGACTAATTTTTTTTAGTCGCCAATAACCAACATACCCGGACTAAAACAATTAGTAGCTAAATATTTTACTTTTGTCGACTAAAAAAATTTTTTAGTTGCCAATTTCACAACTTTTGGCGACTAAATTTTTTTTAGTCACCAATTTTGGTCGCCGAATGTGCATTTTGTTGTAGTGTACACCGTCACAAAAAATAATTACTTTTAATATTATTTATTAATTTTATTGCAGTTTTTTTTTTTTTTTTTTTTTTTTTTTTGTGACGGTACTACACCGTTGCAAAAAACATTAGAATAATTGGCGACAGTGGTCATGCCGTTGCAAAAAAAACACACAATTCACGACAGCATTTCTTATGGTCTCAAATAAAAATTTTAGCGATGGTAAAACAGTGTCGTCGCAAAAAGTCTCAATTTTTTATATATTATAGGCGACAGTAAAATGCCATTAACAAGGGCAACAATTGCCGTCGCAAAAAAAAGAGTGTCGTCGCTAAAACTTTTTTGCAACGCCCTCTGTTATGACCCCCTTTGCCATCACTAAAAGTCATTTGCTGTCGCTAAAAGTTTTTTGAGACGACATTAGGAGTATTAGTGATGGCATTTTGCCATTGCAAAAACCTGAAATTTTTGTAGTGAGATTTTAAAAGTTTTATCAAAATTTTTATCAAATGTCTTACATGAGTGTGAAATCTACACTCATATAAGACATTTGATAAAAATTTTAGTAAAATTTTTAAAATCACTAACATACTCATCGTAGAAAGTTGGTGCCAAGTCACTTTATGCGATGAGGGAAGACCATACATTGATTGTTTTTGTGGACCGAGTATATATTCATTAAAATTGCATATTGCCATTTTATTCTTGTTTTTTCTACGTAAACTTACCTATAAATTTTAATACGTAAATTCAATAAATTTGATGATAATTAATAATATTTTTCATCAAATATTATTAAAAAAATGTAACTAATTGTTAATTTTTAGCATAATTTGAAAAATTTATCACAAAAATATCACTAATTATAAGTTTTAGGAACGATTTAAAAAAATCGTCACAAAAAATTACTATTTTTTAACTTTCAGTGATAATTTAAAAAAAATTAGTCGTAACAAAAAGTCACTAATGGTAAGTTTTAGCGATAATTTATAAAAATCGTGATAAAAAGTCACTAATTCAATTTTTAGCGACATATGTAAAAAATTGTCATAAAAAATTATTTTTAGTGACGATTTTATTAGGACTTATTTTCAATATGATTTGATGAGAATTAAATCTAACTATTAGGATTTATTGATAACTTACCATTTTTACTGAGATTAAGATCACAAGTGTAAAATAATGATGTCAACAAATTTTTATTTTAAAGGGTAAAATAATATGGAAAAGGTTATTTTATTATGATTTTTCTATAATGATCTTGTTTTGTTTTTATTATAACAAGACATGTCAACGTAATGTAATTTAACAGTTTAAGCTAAAATATAAAATGACATTAAAATCACACATCCTAATACTATGTAATTCAACTTTAAACATATATTGTTGGATACCATTGTAGAAAGATCCAATACAAAAATCTTAATACTAAAGTTGATGTTTGTCGTCAAAGTGTGCACTTTGATTTATTTTAATCCTTATTATTTCAATCATATCTATAGCGGTCCCGGGTTTACCCCTTGTTGTATAGTGGTCCGGACATGTGTCCGTGGATGTCGGTAATTGAGTATTGTCTTATTTCTCTTTCTTTTTTGTTTTTTTTTTTGATGTTGTGGTGATGTGTTGGTTTGTTTTGGTTAGCTTTGGTTAAAAACCAAGTCTAGTTAGTTCAAAGTTTAGTCGGTCCGGCCGGCGAGTTTCGAGTTTGCGGATGGATGTTGTTGTTTTGTTATTTTTGCCGCGGCGAGGGAGAAGCTTTCGGAGAATTCCCTTTCGCCTTCACTGCAAAGTGTTCGCAAGTGGTTGCGCAAGTGTGGTCTTTTTCGCCGGGTCTTTGTCTTGTTTTTTCTTGTAGATGAGTTGAGGAGGGAGGGGAGGGAAGCCAGGCGCTCTGCGCGGTAGCGGCTTTTGGACTTGTTCGGCCAGATGAACTTTGAGCTTGTGTGTCGGCGAGCTCGAGGCGGACAATGTTATTTTTTTTGAACCGATTTTAGAGTCTTACGCCCGGATCTGCGGGAGGATCTTTTAGGACACTGCATTTTAAATCACTTTTTGGTTTTATTTCTTTTTTCTTTCTTTTTTTTCTTTACTAAAACCTTTCTCACCTCTTCCCAAAAAACCATTATCTCCTCTCTCACTCAAATTGAGTCTAGGTCAGTTGTTGTGTTTTTCTTTTTTTGTCTTGTTCATCTTTGGTTTAACTACAAAAGGGTTTTTTGATCCGAATCGTTTGTTTTTTGGAGCATTTTTTTTGGTTTTTTCTTTTTGGTTTCTTTCTTTTTTTGCTTTGGTTTTTACTGTTTTTTTTTAGGAGATTTTGTCTTTTTTTTTTAGTTTTTGTGTTTGTTACTTTTTGTGTTTGTAGTTTTGGTTTTTTTGTTTGATTGTGTACTTTTACAAAATGTGGGGTTTGTCTATAATAAACCTAGAAGCATGTTTAATATATAAACAAGAAAATTAATGATTGAAACATTTAATTAATAATGAAATTAATTAAATAATATATTAATTATTGAATAATAATGATTATTTTATTTATTAATTTATTTAATTGATTTGATATGAATGAGAATTGAGATGTGGAAAAATAATATATGAGGATGGAAAAATAGATTGATTTTGTGTTATTATGTGATGTATGATTTTATTTGTATATATATATATGTATATTGTAGGATTGTGGGGATGCACTGGGATGTTAGGAAAGGGAGGGATGGACCTTGGGATGGGATGTTACCGAGATGGGGAGAATAGATGATGAGTATGCTTATCTATATATGTTTTGAAGAATGATAGAAATATATTGATGTATGTGTAAGTATGAATATAAAAGATATGTTATATTGTGAAGTGTTGAAAGAAAGTTTTTGTTTTGTTTGTTTTGTTTATATTTGTTGTTTATTTAGCCATCTATTAATTTTTAGTCTTTTTATCATTATTTATACTTTTTTTATTTTATTTCTATTTTTTTTTGGCTTCTTTATATTTGAATGTTTTTTTTTTTTTTGCTTTAGTTACCTTTTTGGATGGACTTTTTTTTAGTGGCTTTTTGGGACTTTTTTTGTGTCCTTTTTTTTTTTTTTGTTGTTGGATTTTTTAGCACTTTTTTTTTTTTTGTAAAATGAGTTAATGTGTATTTTTGTAATAGGCATTTGCTTTTGTTTTTACTTTAACACTTGTATTTTGTTGTAATAGATTTTCATGTTTTATGTTTTGTGCTTTTTTTTATTTGTTACAATATCAATTTGATCTCCAATAATTCCTATTTAAATTGTCCCAATGCCAATGTCGTTTAAATTTTCATTCAAACTCTTAAAAAAATTATCTTGTGATGTAAAATTTGGAGAAAACAACAATAAAGACTATTTAAAGAAATAGATAAACAAACATGATTTATATACTTAGGATTAAAATGACACAATGTGCATGCTTTAGGGACAAACAATGTATTGAATTAAAAAAACTAACAAAGTATGTTTAATACTCATATATTTTCTGATCCTGACATAATCAAGAATGTGTAACAACATAAAATGAGTATATTGAAAAAGTATGGGTCACAATTTCCGATGTACCAAACAAAAAAAAGTATGGGTCTCGTAATCTCAAGAACTAAAAGACTGAGTTGTTAAAATAAGTATATTGAAAAAGTATGAGTATCATAATCTCAAGGACTAAAAAGACTGAGTTTTTTAGATTTTAAAAATTATTTCTTAAATTAAATCAAATAAGAAGAATAGTTCTAAATTATAACTGAAAGTAATTATTGAAGATTTGATCAGCACTTATCAAATGGTGGGGGATGTTGTTGGTTTCTCCAAGTTCTATGAACTTGTGAGATTCAAAATATCATCTCACATGGATTGTAGAGATCCAACGAATAGATGAGTTTTGCCTCATAAATCTACAAAGATAAGCATGGTCAGCACCACCCAATCGGGATTGTCGGCTGGAGACACTTCGATGATAAAGTTAGTAACTTGAATCCAAAAGAGATGATAAAGAATTGACGAGTGTCTGTGTGTGTTGTCTGGTGCTGAGAAATGAGGCATATGTTACTCCTTGGGATGCCCTCCTTTTATATAGATGTGGGGTGTGATATTTGCTTGGTAGATATTTGTTTGGTGGACTTGCTTGTTTGGGCAAGGCCCATTGTCAGGCCTTGTTTGGGTTAGCTCCAATAGGCTGATATATTATTTTTTGGCTCCTATAATTGCCCCAAAACTTTCATTGCCTGCAGTAGAAGAAATGAGAGTTTTTATTGCTGATCGAGTTACATTGTTCCGATAGATGTTAGGTTTTTTGATAAAGAACACTTTGGAAAAATGAATAAAAACGAATGAAAGAATGACTGTATGAATGCATGCATGCTTGAATGTGTGTGCAAATATATGTATATAAGGGAGAGGGGTGAGCTAAAATCCAGTGAATATGAAATTAATGAATGATGTCTATCATAGTACGAAATTATATCACATGAGTTCCAAACAAATCGTATCATAAACGATTACTTGTCATATCAAAGTTCACAAAGCATATATATATGTGGTACATCCAATCGTATCATAAACGATTACTTGGTTACGGTATTGTTACCCCCGGGCGAGGGCTACACTAAGGATGCCACAATTACTATATGTATGTTTTGCTCCGAATTTGGAGACCTTTGCTGATGGCACTCCGTGCCAAGTGTGAAGATTGCCCTGTATTCATAACCCCTAGGCGAGGGCTACACTAAGGATGCCACAATTACTATATGTATGTTTTGCTCCAAATTCGGAGACCTTTGTTGATGGCACTCTGTGCTGAGTGTGAAGATTGCGCCGTATTCGGAAACTTCTGCTGATTTTAAGTGGCGATCAGTTGCCAATATTGCAAGGATTTTGAATAGTGCATCATGTGTCATTGATTGCCTAGCATAACGTATACGTACCCCATTGCTTTCGAATGACAGGTGTTAATCGGAAGGAATATAGATTGGACATTGACCAAAAGTGTCGAGGAGTAAGCCGAGAACAAATTGTTGAAGTGGATTCCTTGTCCCAGTGCTTTCGAATGATAGGTGTTCTTCGGAAGGAATTCATAATGGATGCGTGTCGAAATTGTCAAGGATCTGTCTACCATGTTTTAGGGCAGATTCGGCTTTAGTGACAAATTATTTGGGTTGTGATATAGGCGGGAAGTCTCCAAATATGGTGTAGTTGTTGAAGTTGGCATTGATCAAACTCTAAGTATGGCGGCAAAAATGTTGTTTGAGCTGCGATATGTGGCACTACATATAAAAGCGACAAAGTGATGGTATGGAATTTGAAAAATTAGACCATACGGAGGTGCTTAGAAGGCACAAAATAGTTGGGAACGACTATTTGATCGTTGGAATCGTATTCCTGATGACGTTATTGTAGCCAAAATGGATCTGACAGTGCAGATCGGTGGAGAATTGGGCTTCGTGAAGCATTGGATAATTTTGCTTAAATTACTGAGTTAGACAGCTCGGCTAGACTAGGTGTCTTTGGCAAAAATAAAAGTAAAGTTGTTGTTAGCAAGACTTGAACCCTTACCCTTGGAAATAAGGAATAAGACTAAACCACTTTGCCACAACAGATCCTTGTGTTCATATTTTGTAAGTTATGTATATGAACATGACTGTTATTCGGCGATGACAAAATGGAACTTAGTCGCAATGCACTGAATAATTGTTTATGTTGTCCAACGCATGTCGTCTTCTTCGGTGACGTAGTGGGATTTCTCGGCAAAGTTTGGCAGGCTCGTATGGCTTCTTTTTAGCACCAATTTTGACGCGGTTTGTTATGTTGGACTCATCTCAATGAGCACTTCACACTGGTATGTTCAAAATTTGATTTCGACATCTTCAAAAATTGTAGTTTTCTAAAAAGGTGGTCCATTTTGTAACTATCGACAGACGTTGGTTAAATTTTTAGCTCTTCTGGTTGGTGGGTCGAGACTCCTCTAGTCAGCATGAACCTTCTGGTATATTTAGATCTTGATATTAACACCTCCAAAATCTTTTGAAGCCGAGATGCTAGTTCTATGCCGAGACAACTTTGCGGTTGTAGCCAACACGATTAAGGATATATACTTGCACCATTTAAGTGAGGACGATTATTGTTGATGAGCATGGTGATGGAGTTGTGGTGCCATGCGTCCCAAAAACAATCGAGTGGCTGTGCGAATTTTAACAAGTTAGTAGCCGAATGACTGATGTGTGTTCGAGTAATGTTGATGCACTGCTAATTAAACCATAAGATTGTTACAGAAGATATAGAAGAATTAATAATTGTAAACACACTTGAGCTATACATATATACATATATTTTTGTTGGTGTTTAAGAAGATGACAAATGGTGCAAATCCAAATGTAAACGAAATTCAAGTTGTGGGTCCTGCCCCAGGTGGCAGTAGATGGCCAAGAGATGAATGAATGATTGGTGAAGATGGATGATTGTGGCCTAGTGCTCCAGGAGCCTGCTGTCAAAATTTCATATTGATCGGACACAATTTGACCATTAATCTATCATTTAATGTCCCCTTGCAAATTTGGACTCTAAAAATGGATTCTATACGGCGAAAACCTTGAGGGTAGTCATGCCTGAAGTTATCGGACCACTCGATTAACCCAAACGTGCTAAGATGCAACGGAGCACCTTGTGTCGAAAAGTGCATGATAAATCTTAATGTCATTTTCTCCATGTAGCAGGCCGTGAAATCCATAATTTTTAAATTCAAACTCCTGACTTTGAGCTCTTGTATATCCCTCGTTTTAAGTCTGATTGGCCTCATTTTTGCGGCATTGGATTCATCTCGCGAGCTAGTATTCATTCCATCATTCTGACGCCTCATTTTCCCTTTGTTTGGATGCCATCGGACCTCCGAAAGTTGACCAAAAATAACATTATTCTATTTTTTTTTTCTTTTTTTTCTTTTGGGTATTGTTCGACTCTTCTCCTCGGTTGAAGTGTGGTCGGCTGAAGGAAGGTGTTCGGAAAAATGTGCTCTTGGCAGGATGTGCTCGGTGGTGAAGTGTGCTTGTGTAGACGCGCCCGCGTGGGGCTCATGCTACTACAGTTCGGACTCAAATGTCACGGTTCTGAATCTAATCTCGCAAAGTGCAATGCGAGACCGATAAATCACCAAAGAGTCCAAATCCGTTAAATCGTTTTGGAAAACTGATTTTTAAGAAAGAAGTGCCAAACATGGACTGCTTTGCCAGATACAGAGTCACCACCTAAATATTTTATTTTTGGGGGAATTTAGGAAACCCTGAATAGTGCCTAAGGCCACGTGTCCGTCGTCACCAAAGTTGCCTCGGCTCGGGAACTTGGGTATGATTGGGGAAAGTCATCTATGAGCACCCTTGCTCACCCGATCCAAAGATCAGCCTGTACTAAGCATGATATCGAGTTTTTGAAAACACATGCGTTCTTATTCCGGTTAATTAGCTAATCTTTACTATGCGATGTGCACAGCAAAACAAGTATAGACTAGATCGCCTAATTTGGAACAAAGCATCGCATATCTGTTTGTTTGGAAATGATTTTGAATTTTGCTACTCGCAAGTAGGCTAAAACACGTATTTCGATGAATCGTTCCAATTCAAGTAATCCAACCTTCAACCACAGGCGTTTAGGCAGTTATATCACATAAGCAATTAGACTCATGGCAAGCATGCTGTTATGTTAACACTCACACACATGCAAGATGCTAAAGCATAAACACTTACAATGTTCTCCGAGCCAAAACAAGAAACTAGTTAGTAATCATGCATAATCCTAGTTCATGTTGAGATGGCTAATGCAACACATACGAAATGCAACTAGAATAGGCTCGGCTAATCTAAGATGGCATATGATATGCGGCAATTTGATACATGTATTCAAGTTGGAATTGAGATACTATGCAGTTAGTATGATGCGCCGAGCCCAGTGCATGCAATACAAATGAATGAATGCAAACATGCATAGCATAAGGCATGCTAAATCAAATATGCCCTAAAACTAACTATCATAAGCTGTTAAATAAAAGGGAGAAAGAAGTGGGGGTTGGAAGACATGCATCACACACACGCACTCTTATTACACAATTGCGCCCTATCGAGGGAGGGATCGAAAGAATAATACAAATTAATTAACTAAAAAGCTAGTTAAATATTACACAATACTTTATTAATTAAATGAATTAATTAAGCTAATAAAGCAGTAAAGAGGCCTCGAGAAGAAGGATGAATGCGTGCATGTTCGGCTCTGCTCGGAAATCCATCACCATACTCATGCTGCCTCTGTTTACACTACTCCGCACCTCTGAACACTGCGCAAGTCTCAAAGTTGCTTCTGAACTGCTCCCTGAGGGTTGTGGGAGGTCATCGGCCAAGAGGAATGGTCACCGGCCAAGAGGAACTGGTGATCGACCAAAAATAAGGCTCTCGACCAACAATTCATGGCCGGCCGGCACTGAAGATGGTCGACCGACCATCTCTTCCTGCAGAACCCTGTTTTGCTGTAGTAGAGGACAGATAGGGCATGGTAATGCATTTTCAAAGCAATGTTTGCACCACCACCCTCCTTATCATGTCTAAGACTCAAAGGAGCATGGTTCTCGACCCTCGGGCCACCAATCATGCATTTCGATGCGTGATGGCCAAAAACCCAACTGTGCAACTTCAATATTAAATGAAATGCATATAAACACATAAGGGGCCCCAAGCCTCTATCATGATTGATCAAGAGGCAAGGGATGCATGCTCGATGCTATGCAACCTAAACATGCAAGCACACTAGTGCAATACAAGCATGCAAGCAACAATGCTATGCAAGGCAACTAGCATATGACAATATGAGAAGATAAGCATGCAAACAAGCATATGGCTTAACAAACATGTAAACATGCAAGGCATGTGATAACATTCACTCATGTAACAACATGTTTAAGCAACCTAAAACCAAAAGAATGCATGCCAAATGCACTACCACTTAAGCATGCAACAACATGTTATGGGCCGAGTATACAAGAAGGCATAATCGAAATAGCATGCTACAATATGTAATTTTCCAAACATGCAACGAACATATGACAACGTGCAAAGCAAGCATGCAACAAGGTCTTAAACTAAAATGGACAACTCTCAAATAGGTCCAAATCAGTGGCCAAAATGCTAAGGGATAAAGGACAAAATCACATACAAACATGCACGGTATGCCTAAGGCTTAATCAAGGGACTTGAACCAAAGCTATACAAAACAAAGAGCATATGGCAAGCATAACCCAAAACAGTCCTAAATCATGGCAAAGTAAGCCTAAAACATGCAATGACCAAAGCTAAAACAGGCTAAAACAAAAGGGCAAGGCATGAGGCATACAAGGCCACAAAAGAGGCATTACACTACACCTAATACAACCAAACATGGCATGATTTAGGCAACCAAAATCAAAGTATGACACGTCAAAATGAGCCCAAAAACCCACTTAGATGTCATCCCAAATACCCAAGCATGTTGGCATACGCGATGTCACATTCATAAGGCATAAAACACAAACCCTTTAAAGCATTAAAGGAGCGATAAGTGCAAGTATTCAAGCATACTATATGGACTGAAATAATATTATAAGTGATGCCAAACCACTGAAATGATCCAAATATAGCATGCTAATGACTTGAGCACTCGAAGCTAACAAGCTAGATCACATGGTAGCTATACAAAACAATGCAAGCATGACCAAGAAGACCAAAATCAGAGCTTAAACATGTCACAACATGGCTAAAAGCTTCATGGAGTTAGGCCAAAACATGCAAGCATAGTAGTCTAAATGCTAGGTACATGTTAAGGCAAATTATGGGATTACAAGACAAGTATACAAATCATGCATGGTGTGTCTAAACCAAGTCAAAACAGTGCTATATCATGGCAAAACAAAGCCTAATATATACTGAAATGAAGCTAAAAAAAGCTAGGCATACAAGCCACTTACACAAGCCATTTATGCAAGCAATTAAGACAACAAGGAGAGGGGGTAACCCTCTCCTATTTGGGACACCAAAACCACCCCTCTACCACTAGAAATCCTCTGGATTTTAGTGGTAAAGAGGTCATGCAAAGCTAAGAACAATGGCCAAAATGGATGGCCTAAAGTAAGGCCTAACAAGGCCTTGGAGGGGGGAAACAACCCCAAACCTCAAAGTGACCTTAAACAAAGTTCTAAAGCAAGTAAAAAAAGAACTTTTATTAGTTTATAGTCAAGCTTAAAACAATAAGCAAGAAGGGCTAAAAGCCTAAGCAAGAATGGGGAATAAAGAGGATAGTTTCTCACCCTTGAAGAACCTCTTCAAGAACACCACTCCAGCAGGTTTCTCTGATCAAAATCAACTCAAGAACCCTAACAACAATCCTCTAGTGCGTCAGCAACCCAAGGGTGGTGTAATACTAGGTGTTTTAGTGCAAAAGTAAGACAAAGACTCACTTTTGAGGCACAAAATAGGATCAAACAATGGAGTATAGATACAAAACTATATCTCACTCTCTAACCCTAATTTTTTTTAGAACCCTAGAGGTGGGAGGAGGAGCTCCCTCTATATAGAGGTTCAAATGCAAAGCTTTCTAAGCAAGCTAAGCAAGAGGCAAATGCCTCCATACACGTGTATGGAGGGGGTGTAATGTGGATGCCAGTTGTGACAGCTGGCATAAAATATCTGCCAAAAGCAGATGGAAATGGGTTGGCCGAAAAATATGGCCGATTGACCAACAAAAATGGCCGGCCGACCAACAAAAGTGCCGACCGGCTAACACCCTTGGCCGATGGCAAGAAAAAGGGGGCCGGTGGCATCATGCCTTGGCCGGTGGGTTGAGGGGATGGCCAACAAGTCATCCTCTTCCCTTAGAAATAGAAATACAAGTGCCTGGTCCACAACCAAGCACAAAATAGTCAAGTTGAGAGATCTTGAGGTGAGGCGCTGTAACAACGCCCGCGGGGAGCCTCGCTACAGCTCGGACTCGATTTTTGTTGCGGTTCTCAATCTCGAACCAAAGAGTCCAAATCCGGCAAATCGTTTTGAAGGAAAACAGATTTTTTTGAAAAGAAGTGCCAAACATGGGTCGCCACCTAAATATTTTAAAATGGGAAATTTAGGGAAGGCCACGTGTCTCACCAAAGTTGGCTCGGGAACTTGGGTACGATTAGGGAAGGTCACATCGTGAAAGACCGCCTCTACTAACCATGATATCTGCTTTTGAAAACATTGTATGCTCTTATTCCTGTTATTAGCCTAGATTACTATGTGATGCTCGCAAAAACAAGTATATTGGAACAAAACATTTCATGTTTGTTTGTTTGAAAATGGTTTGATGGTGCTACTAGTAGGCTAAAATGCGGATTTGCCACCCTCGGGTGGGCTTATGATTTTGCCACTATCTAGTGGGCTTAAAACAAACATTTGATGCATTGTCCCAATTCAAATAACTCAACCTCCACCCACAGCATTCAAGGCGGTTATATCACATAAGCATTAGCCTCATGGTAAGCATGCTATCATGGCAACACGCATGCAAGGATGCTAAAGCATAAAACTTACCGAGTACTCCAAGCCAAAACAAAAGCTCATTAGAAATCCATGCGTGATCCTAAGAATGCAGAGATGCCTAATGCAACACATGCAAAAATGCAACTATAGCAGGCTCGGCTATTCTAAAGATGGCATATGAAATGCAACGGCTAACATGTATTCAACTTAGAATTGAAATACAAATGCAGTTTGTATGATGCGCCGAGCCCGATGCATGCAATACAGATGAATAATGCAAACATGCAGTCATACTGTATGCTAATTGAAGTATGCCCTATATTTAACCATTCAAAGCGGGTAAATAAAAGGGAGAAAGAAATGGGGGTTGGAAGACATACATCACACTCACCCACCCTTATTAGGTCCGAATAAAAGAATACCAAATATTACAGCCAAAATATTACAAATTTCTAATTAATTAAACAAATTAACTATGAAAGCATGCAAGAAGGATGATGTATGTTGCAGGCCTAAATCCACCGATGCCCCAATTAGCCTCTGTTGCAATTTACCTTGAAACGCGTGCCATGCTAAAGTTGCCAACTCAATTTTAAAAGGGCTATTTCACAAATGTATGCATGTCTCGATCCTCGCGCCACCAATCACGCATACCGATGCATGATGGGAATCGAATTGCACAACTCAATATGGGATGAATGCAGATGAATGCAAACCTAACTCCATCATGGGTAATCCGGAGTGTCGGTGACTTGGGGATTGAGACCCGAACTCCTATCCCGAACACGATGCAATATGCATGAGATGCATGAAATGCAACTAAGATACAACCTAGTATGCACAATAATGAGATGCCGAAATGCGTGCAAACCGAGGCGATGACATAAAGGCATGAAATGCAACGATGGACTTACACCAATATGAGAGGGCCCCACCACACTCACACGGATGCCGAATGATAAAATGAGGTGCCTCGTTAAATGCGTGCTTGCACGCAAACCGAGTCAATGATGAAATGCAAATCGGATAAAAACCGAGGCGGAGGCATACGCAATGCAAACCGAATAAAACGCAAACCGAGGCGATGATGTGCGATGCAAAATCGGATAAACCGGCGACACGCAAAACCGAGGCGATAAATCGGATAAATGCGAAACCGAGGCGATGACGGCGATGCAAAATCGGATAAAACAAATGCGTGCACACGCAAACCGAGGCGATGGCGATGTAAAATCGGATAAAACCGGTGTCGTTCAAATGACACGCAAACCGAGGCGATGGCGTAAAATCGGATAAATGGCGTGCTCTCGAAATGCGCAACACGGCACGCAAATCGAGGCGGCGATGCAAAATCGAAAAAAGTGCTCGAAATGCGTGACACGCAAACCGAAAATCGGAAAAACCGGCCTCAAATGCGTGCACACGGACACGCAAACCGAGGCGATGATGAAATGAGATGAAATGGCATACGGAATGCAACGATGGGCTTACACCAACATGGGAGAGCCTCCACTCACATAATAAAACAAAGACACGCAAATCGGGCAATGATGTAGAAGCATGAAAATGCAAATTGGGCTTATGCCAACATGAGATAGCCTCAGCCACGCCACATAGGCTAATGATAAGAATGAGGTGCGTGCCCATTGGCACGCAAACCGAGGCAATGCAAAATGATACGAATGGCCGGAAATGATATGCAAGCATGGTAATGGAATTTCAGCACCTAAATAAAGGGAAAACAGCCCGAAACAAATCGAAACGACACCAAGCATGCATTCATCCATTAAGCCCCGAAATGGCCTATAGCCATGCTATACATGCAAAATATGATCATGGCAGCAAGAACAGTAGCAAGGCAGTCCCAAATATGGCATTTTTTCAGCAATAAACATGGCCAAAATGCAAGCATAGATATGGCAACAAAAGCTCGCAAGAATACGGTAAAAGAGAGGACTTTCAAAGCAAGTAGTATATAGAAAATTCAAATATAAAAATTTTATTCTACAACATGAAAGAGGGCCCAAAAATAAGCATATATGCAGAAGATGGCAGCCTCTAAATCATAAGACAAATATGCTAGAAATAGAAGGCAAAAATGAAGCCACAAGAGGGTATAACCTAAGACATGCAATCTATACACCAAATGACCAAACCTTCTTCATGAAACATGTAAAGGGGGTCAAAATAAGACTAAAACCAGTAGGGGTCGAAGTCCTAAAACAAAACACAAATAGGTCAAAAATTGCATACAAAAGTGGCACACTTGATGAAATTTGAAGGAGGTGGTAGATACAAAGGCCAAATGAAGTTGAGCCTATCTACAATGTTGTAGAGAGGCTCATTTTAAGCACAAAATCAGTAGGGGTCGGACCCGCCAAAACCAACACAAATAGGTCAATTTTAGCATGCAAAAATGTTACCAACTTGAAGAATATTGAAGGAACTAGTGTATACAAACACCAAATGAGGTTGAGCCCTTCTACAAAGTTGTAGAGGGGCTCATTTTAAAGCAGTAGGGGTCGGAGCCCCAATTCTCAACCAATTAAAGTATAGAAAAGGATCAAGAAAATGCCCTAAAAGTTGGTTTTGAGGACTTACCCTTGAAGACTTGTCTTTCTTTGATTCTTGGCTCTGATTTGTAGCTTCTCAACCTCTGAAATTCACCTCCTTGCTGCTGAAGTGATGGTAGGGATGGTGAGGCTAGGTGTTGATGAAGAAATGGCCTTGACACTTGAAGCTTTTTTGGAGTTTAAAGCTATGAAAATGAGGGAATTTGGTTAAGTGTTCTTGAGACCAAAATTTCTAACCTTGAAGAAGGAGGGGGAGGGGCCTTCAAATAGGCAAGAAGATGGGGTGTAAAAGGGGAGGGAAAGCATCCAATCTTTCCTCTGAAATGTCCCGGATGAGGGAGACACTTTGGCCACCTCCTATGGCCGGCCACCACCTCAAAAAATCAACTTCAAAATTTCGGCCGACCACCAAACAAGAGTGTCCTCCCATGTGTGTAGAATAAGGCCCTGTGGTCGAATTTGGCAACAAGTCACAACATAGAGCTTGAAGGAGAGGCCCAAAATGAAAGGCACAATTTCGCGACCACCATACCAAAGTGTCCTCCTAGATGTGTGCAACAAGGTTCCAAGGAATTGGCAACAAGTCACAACATAGAGCTTGAAGGAGAGGCCCAAAAATGAAACTCACTTGGTAGGGTCCTCCTCCCTCATCACAGATATGTAACTTTGGTTGGAAGAAAATACCCCAAGGTGTTCAACATTGGCTTATCTGGGATAATTGCTGGCCTCCCACCCCCAGTGATCTTCCCGATGTTGAAACACCAAGTTTGAACAAAAACTAATGAGAAATGAACGGCCAAACCGAGCAAATCGATCCCGAAATGGGTCTTAAGTGGTGTTAGTGGGTATCCGCGACCTCAGTGTCTCGAATGACAAAACAGAGGTACCGCCAAAACCGGAGAAGATGGATGCGAAATGAATGCGACCAAAACCGCCGGTTTGGGGTCCATGAGCACCGAAGTGGCATGTTCTCGAAATATTAAACAGAGGTCTCCGCCAAAACCGGAGAAGGATGAATGCTCGACCAAAACCGCTTGGGGTCGTGTTCGGCATCAGGGCCCCTGTGTCCCCTAACACTAAAACAGAGGCACATGCCAAAAACCGGAGAACTCGGAGATGGTTGGGCGTCCCGAAGCAGCAGCGCTGACTGACGGCCCAAAACCGGAACCGCCGCTCGAAAAAAAGAATGTAATGGCCAAAACGCCACAAATGCAATCGACATTGACGGCTCGGTCACTAGACCTCTCTCTCAGAAAGAAAACAGAGAAAACCAACCGAGACAAGGCACGGAGAGGGTTCGGAGTCCGGAGGCGACTCTGAAACTTCCGAACAAGCGCGATATGCAACATCACCAAGCGCTCAATCGGTGACGTCTGAGTCTTAAGGTCGGTCAAAAATGGGGTGTCGACAGGCGCGCGGCTGAGATCTCCGAGAACTCAAAACGAACATGAACATGGATGATCCTCGAGTGTTCAAACGATGACGTCCAAGTCTTGAGGACGGTCAAAAATGGGGTTTCTACAGCTTGGTGACGGAATATGCTTGACAAAAGAGCTTGGCGAGGCTCGTGATGGGTCATTGAATTTGCACTCGAACAATCGGGGTAGTTTATTTCTCGGTGTGAAAATTAGTGGGTGAAGTGGTGGCTAAGGTGCAATTGTAGTTATCGTCGTGCGTGACTGACGTGTTTCGGCTTTGCAATGTTGTCGAGTAAGAATATTAGTGAACTTGATCATGGGTCTAATCTGGTGGCTTCACAATGTTGGTAACTCGGCAAGCTCGTTATAATTATCAATTGTTAAACGGGTGTTGTGGTCGCCGACAACGGTAGTGTTGTAGTTGTCGGTATGGCTTGTGGTCTACTAGGCGATTCAAGGCATTGGATTTCGATTGTTGAAACAGTTTTCTGAATGAGAAACACTTTGGTTGTATATAAGGTCGGTGCTCCATTTTACCCAGCGTGGTTTAGCATTGGGGAACTTTAGCTTTCCTCAGTGAGCTTGGTCAAGGTGGCCAATGCCTTTGCTAGAAAACGGGTCTTCTTGCAGGTGGATGACATTGTCAAGTGACATGAGAGATCTTGCCAAAGAACCTTGGTCTTCATCAGAGAAAATGATCTTCGATTTTACGTGCTGGGCAATGCTTATTCTCAGCCTTTCATCGATGCCGAACAACCCTCACTCTCTGCTGAGATTGTTTCATGATTCTATTTAGTGAGTTCGGCACATATAGATGATAATATTATGTTCACAGATCCTGATTTTGAGGATGGGATGTGATACGAGTTTGGGTTTGGAGTATGTTCGGCATCTTTTAATTTCGGCGGTGTTCCGAAGTAGTGAAGCAATGAATAAGCTACTCGGCCCCTTGGTTGGCAGCATTTTTATTTTTTATTTTTTTAATAGCTTGCCAGGAACAATTCTAGAGAGAGAGAGAGAGAGAGAGTCAAGACCCAATTGTAGAACTACTAACTTCATCCTATTTTCTCAACCTTTCTAAGCAATATTGAAATTCAACAAGGGTTTGATCAAGTATATATATACACACTTGAACTTTAGCAATAAACATAATCAAAAAGAAAGAAGCCAAATATGCAGTTGTGGGTCTCCTTTTTGAGAAAGAGATTGGTTACGCTCGGTGTCACGACCCCATTCCGCCCCTAGTAGAATGGTGCCGTGATGGCCAGTAATCCGAGATTACTGAAGGCCATCTTTCAAAATTCACACACAAATAGAGTACACATATGGGGCTTACAAATGAGGAAGCAATAAATTAAAAGCTAAGTAGTCCATAAGAGCAGTGCATAAGTCAAATGGAATGGCATACATCTTTACATAGCTTTAATACAACAAAACGAAGTACAAAAAAAATACATCTTGACCAAAAGGCTTCTCAACCATCAAATATAAAATACAGTGAAACACAACTAAGAAGCATGATCTTCAAGATGGTGCAAAAGTGCAAAATCCAAAACAAGTGGCAAGTACATCTAGGCGTCACCGCCGTCCTGCTCGTCACCTACATATATATATATAGAGAGAGAGAGGGGTGAGCTTGGATACTCAGTGAATGGCATGAATAATAAAGGGGTTTGCATGACTGATATTCAAGATCTTTATCAAACGATACATAACATAATTAGTACAAATCAAGGGATGAACCAAGTCCATCTAGCAAATCTTTCAAGCTTCAAGGGATGCTTGCTAGCATCAATATAATACAAGTGATGACATTTTGAACAAAAAAACCCATGCGGTAAACCGTCAGTGGCAAGACAAGGGAGATATGTCAAATCAATGGTGCAGTTGCATTATAGTCCCCTGGCACTAAGGACTTGTGCTATAAATGCTTAGAGTCCCCTAGCACGTACGGACTTCCAAATTTGTGCTGCAAATGCTTAGAGTCCTCCAGCACGTAAGGACTTCCAAATTTTGTGCTACAAATGCTTATAGTCCCCTAGCACGTACGGACTTTCAAGATTGTGCTGCAAATGTTTAGAGTCCTCCAGCACGTAAGGACTTTCCAAGAATGTCATCAAAACAAGATATAATACTCGATATACAAAATAGGAATAATCATTCATGCTTACAAATACTTTCCAAAACAAAGCAAAACAAGGCTTTTATCAAAACATTGTAACATAGCTTTATTAAAAATACCACTCACATAGTTCTTCAAACGTCGGGGTCAAGGCAAGTCCAAGTCCTACAAACACATGGTAAAGTCTGTTGAATGCACTTTCAAACAAGTTTCACATGCATACAGATGATCTCGGCATTCTTCAAAAACTAAGTCAAATCAAAATGAAACACTGTTTCTCATCTCGGGAAAGCATACTGGGCACCAACCAGGTCTAGGCCAAGGTTACACACCTCCTCGCCGAGGTGTGGTCCCGGGGGCCACATTCAAGGATATGAAGTCGGGAAAATCTGGGTTTCCCTCTACTGAAGAACATGAAGAACATGAAAAACATGAATGCTCAATCACAACTTGTTATTTCAAAATCTGGGATTTTCATGCTATGAGTTCGAAAACATGGACCTGGGTACCCATACTTGAAGATCTTATGAAAACAAACACAAAAACATGGAACTTGTTACAAACTTTTGGATCAAACAAGGCTTTTCTTTTAAGAACCCAAGAACACCATTTTCTCTTTCTAGAACCAAACTTTAAATCAATGCATGGCTCATGAATCATGCTAGATCATGCAATGCAGCTAGATAAACATAAAGAACAACAAGGGTAAATCAAGAATCTAACCTCAATGCACGAATCTAACGGTTTGATCTCTAGGAATCAAGCTCGAAGGCCTACTCTCTCACTCTAAAACTTCTTCTTCTTCCTAGAGCTTCTCTCTCTCTACAAGGCAAAGATATGATACAAAAATGTATATTTTCTAGGTCTGTCGGCTGACTTAACCCTCTGCAGGGGCACGTGGCAACGGTTGGTTGGTTCTACTAAAAAAAGGTGATTGAGTGAAAAGACAAGACTATGACAAAGTGTGTTCAATAAGCTAGGCGGCAAGGGCACTCCGGTAAGTAGTGACATCGGCTAATAACAAGGCTTCGGCAAGCAGAGGACAATGACCTCGGCTAGAAAGGACAACACTTGGCCTAGCTATGCCACACCTCGGCCTAGATGTGCCACACCTTGGTCTAGGTCGTACCAGTCCAGGAGCAAGATCACTTGGGTTCAAGGGTAACATCTCGGCCTAGATAATACACATCTCGGCCTTGGTGGTGAACACCTCGGCCTAGATAGTGACATCTCGGCCAACATGTTAGGGCAGGGACGGAGGCCAACCAGAAAAAGGGTTCCAAGGTAGTTCTAGGCTTAAGGTGACCTCAGCTTGGATTAGTCTAGGCTAACCACACACCAAACAAGGAACAAAGTATGAAAATAACACTTAAGCAAAACAAAGACAGGATCGGAAATTCAAGCTTAACAGGACAGAATCATATAAATGCATATAAGTATGGTTTGGACAGTGTGAGGGTTATTACATCCTACCCCCCTTAAAGAAGTTTGGTCCCCAAACTTGAGGTTCCTTGATTCGAGAATAACTCCGGATATCGGACTTTCATTTCTTCTTCCATTTCCCATGTAGCATCCTTGCCGTAATGCTCTTTCCATTCAATTTTCACCATCGGTACTGCCTTATTTCTCAGTCGTCTCACTTGTCTATCGATAATACACATTGGCTTCTCTTCATAGCCTAAATCTTCATCAACCACAATCCCAAAATGATCAATCACGTGCAGTGGATTCCGAATATACTTCCTCAACATCGAAATATGAAACACATTGTGGACTTGACTTAATCTCGGCAGCAAAGCAAGTCTGTAGGCAACCGGGTTAACCTTCTCAAGGATTTCAAACGGCCCAATGTAACGCGGTGCTAACTTACCCTTCTTCCCAAATCTGGAAACTCCTTTCATTGGCGAAACTTTCAGGAATACATGATCCCCAACTTCAAACTCTAACTCCTTTCTTCTCTGGTCAGCGTAACTCTTTTGTCGACTCTGAGCAGTCCTGATCCTCTGCTGGATAAGCTTGATCTTTTCAGTTGTCCTTTGAACTAGATGGGAGCCGATCAAAGCTTTATCTCCTACCTTGGTCCAACATATCGGCGATCTGCACTTCCTTCCATACAAAGCCTCATATGGCACCATGCCAATGCTAGCTTGATAACTGTTGTTGTAAGCGAATTCTACTAATGGCAAATGCACCTCCCAACTTCTCTTGAAGTCCAATACATATAGTCTAAGCATATCTTCAAGTGTCTGAATCATTCTTTCTGTTTGCCCATTGGTTTGGGGGTGGAAAGCTGTGCTAAACTTTAACTCGGTTCCCAAGGCTCTTTGTAGTCTCTGCCAAAATCTAGAAACAAACTTTGGATCTCGGTCTGACACAATGGACATCGGCACACCATGAAGTCTAACAATCTCGTTCATATACAATACAGCAAGTCGATCAGCATTAAACGAAGTCTTAGCAGGCAAAAAGTGTGCTGACTTAGTTAATCTGCCGATTATAACCCAAATCGAATCCATCCCTTTCTGTTTCCTCGGCAAACCAATCACAAAGTCCATGAAGATGTGTTCCCATTTCCACTCAGGAATCGGCAAAGGTTGAAGAAGTCCTGCTGGTCTCTGATGTTCTGCTTTCACTTGTTGACAATACAAGCACTGGGACACGAACTCGGCTATTTCTCTCTTCATGTTTGGCCACCAAAAGGTCCGCTTCACGTCTTGATACATCTTGGTGTTCCCTGGGTGAACAGTAAATCTGGATCCATGAGAGTCTTGCAAAATCTTCCCTTTAAACTCTGGGACGTTGGCCACGCACAATCTTCCTTCAAACTTAAGCACTCCATTTTCAAAGGTGTAACCTGACCTCGGCCTGGTGATAATCTCGTCGGCTACCTTCTTCAGGAATTTGTCCTCCATTTGCCTTGCTTTTACTTCCCCAATGATAGTCGGCTCCACTGAAATCATGGTCAAGCATGCCAGATTTCCCACTGACTTCCTACTCAATGCGTCGACTACCGAGTTTGCTTTACCTGGGTGATACTGGATCTGCATGTCGTAGTCCTTCAACAATTCAAGCCATCTTCTCTGCCTCAAATTTAGTTCCTTTTGAGTGAACAAGTGCTTCAAGCTCTTGTGATCTGTAAAAACTTGGCAAGAGGCTCCATACAAATAATGACGCCAAATCTTTAAAGCGAACACCACGGCTGCAAGTTCTAGGTCATGGATAGGATAATTCTTTTTATGAGGTTTCAACTGACGAGATGCATATGCTATGACTTTACCCCCTTGCATTAATACACAACCAAACCCTTATGTGAAGCATCGCTGTAAATCTGAAATTCCTCATTACCTGATGGAAGTACAAGAACTGGTGCTGTAACTAACCTCGTCTTCAACTCTTGGAAGGCTGACTCTCTATCATCGGTCCATTCATATGCCATTCCCTTCTTGGTTAGCTGTGTTAATGGTACTGCAATCCTTGAGAAGTCCTTCATGAACTTTATATAATAACCTGCCAAGCCTAGAAAACTACGAACCTCGGATACGTTGGTCGGCGTCGGCCAATTCACAATGGCTTCAATCTTACTGGGATCAACTGAGATACCCTCTTCATTAATCACATGCCCTAGAAATGAAATGCTGAAAAGCCAAAACTCACACTTGCTCAACTTAGCGTACAACTTTCGGTCTCTCAAGATTTGCAGGGCAAGTCTCAAATGATTCTTGTGCTCAATTGTACTCTTGGAGTAGATCAATATGTTGTCAATGAAAATAACTACGAACTCATCTAGATACGGCTTAAAGACTCTGTTCATCAAATCCATGAATGCTGCAGGCGCATTGGTCACTCCAAAAGGCATTACCAAAAATTCGTAGTGGCCATACCTTGTTCGAAAAGCAGTCTTCTCAACATCCTCGGCTTTAACTTTCAGCTGATGGTAGCCTGACCTAAGGTCAATCTTAGAAAAGACTCGTGCTCCTTGTAGTTGATTAAGCAAATCATCAATCCTAGGCAATGGGTACTTATTCTTAATGGTTACCTTATTAAGTTCTCTGTAATCAATGCAAAGACAGAGTGTGCCATCCTTTTCTTAACAAATAAAACGGGTGCTCCCCAAGGTGAAGTGCTCGGCCTAATGAATCCCTTATCCAACAATTCTTGTAATTGCAGTTTCAATTCCCTAAGTTTAGCCGGGGCCATTCTGTAGGGTGTTTTGGAGATCGGCTGTGTTCCCGACATGATATCAATAGTAAACTCTATTTCTCTATCGACTAAGTGGCCATGCAATTCGTTTAGAAAGACGTCGAGGAATTCATTAACAACTGGGATGTCGGCTAAGTTAACATTTCCATTCTGATCACTCAGTATACTACACAAGTAGCCTTGACACCCTTTCTGAATTAGCTCATAGGCCTTAATGGACGAAATCAAGTAAGGTGAGGACACTACCCCTTTACCCTGGAAAATAACCTCGGCTTGGTTTGGGGGTTTCAGTGTGACATTCTTCGAAACACAATTAATAAATGCATGATTCGTTACTAACCAGTCCATTCCCAATATAACATCGAAGTGAGTCATGCTTAATGGCATCAAATCAACTAATAATTCTACACCCTCAATCACCACAACATACGCCCTATATATGGATGTAACAATCATAGTTCCCCCAGATGGAGTAGATACAGATAGCACATAATCGAGGGATTCTAACGGTCTATTCAACTTCTCGACAAATTTAACAGATACAAATGAATGTGTAGAGCCCGAATCAATCAAGACGTATGCAACTTGAGAGCAAATTGAGAGTATACTTGACACTACTGTTTCAGCATTCTGGGTGTCTCCTGGCACTAGAGCAAAAACTGCCCTGTCTCATCTGTGTCCTTCCGACGTTGCTTCTGTGTGCAGAGCCCGAGGTGCTCCCATTTTTCTTACCATCATCAATCTTTGTCTTCGGACAGTCCTTCACACGATGACCTATCTCGCCACATTCAAAGCAGGCTCCTGTCGCCCAACGACAAACCCCGAGATGCGGCTTCCCACAACTCGCACACGTCAGCTTAGCATTACCATCTCGATTTGAGTTGCTGGAACTGCCCATGTTTGCCTTCTTCTTGGCATTAAACGGCATTCGGCGACTTTCATAGTTCTGTCTCTTCTTCTGGCTCTCTCCTGAATTCTGATATCGGTTTAAGTTAGCTTCTGCCAGAATGGCCTTGTCTAACACTTCGGCGAAAGTCGGCATATTGAGCATGTTGACTCGATCCTGTATCGGCCCATGCAGTCCACTTTCAAACTTCCTAGCTTTCCTATATTCGTCACTGACCATATGAGGGGCGTATCTCGCCAATTCAGTAAAAGCACGGTCGTATTCTGCCACTGTCTTGTTGCCTTGCGTCAGAGCCTGAAACTCCGTGGTCTTGCGGTCTCGGACGCTAAGGGGAAAATTCTTGTTGTAAAACAGCTCCAAAAATCTTGCCCAAGTTAAACCAGGATTAGCTTCTCTGATCATCA
This sequence comes from Camellia lanceoleosa, assembly GCA_025200525.1. NCBI lineage: Eukaryota > Viridiplantae > Streptophyta > Magnoliopsida > Ericales > Theaceae > Camellia > Camellia lanceoleosa. The sequence continues at coordinate 98,561,467 of CM045767.1, read as the reverse complement.
TCCACCATCTTCGAGCGTCGTCGTCTAAAGTGAATGCAGCCAATGTCACCTTCTGAATGTCGGTACTGGTAAAGATCTCAAACAGCTTCTCCATTTCCAAAACCCACGCCTCGGCCTTCATCGGCTCTATACCCCCAGAATCTCGGCGGTTTCATCTTCTTAAACTCCCTAATCAAGGCGATCGTGCCAACCCTATACAAGGCTGGCTGCGGAGGAACTTGCGGCACTGGAGGAGGTGGAGGCGGAGCTGCATGTCGGCCATTCGTCTGTTCAGCCTGGGTAGATGTAGCACTAGCATTCTGTTTCCTCATTTGTCTCAGCTCACGGGTTAAACCTTCAACTAGTCTTTCTAGTCTGTCCAGTCTATCCTCTGATTGGTCTCGGCCAACTAGTGGTCTACCTCTCCTCACGATGCTATGAGTATGCAAAATGCAACTTTAAAACAAACTGGACCAGGAATCGTGTATGCAAATAACAAATAGTCATGCCGAGATGATGCACACCTTGTCAAATAGCAAGCAATATGATGCAATCCTAACATCTTTCTAAGGGAAATCCTATGCTCTTTAGGACTCAAGGTGTGTGTGAATAAAGTGCTGTGAGAAACTTGTGCTCTGATGCCAATCTGTCACGACCCCATTCCGCCCCTAGTAGAATGGTGCCGTGATGGCCAGTAATCCGAGATTACTGAAGGCCATCTTTCAAAATTCACACACAAATAGAGTACACATATGGGGCTTACAAATGCGGAAGCAATAAATTAAAAGCTAAGTAGTCCATAAGAGCAATGCATAAGTCAAATGGAATGGCATACATCTTTACATAGCTTTAATACAACAAAACGAAGTACAAAAAAAATACATCTTGACCAAAAGGCTTCTCAGCCATCAAATATAAAATACAGTGAAATACAACTAAGAAGCATGATCTTCAAGATGCTGCAAAAGTGCAAAATCCAAAACAAGTGGCAAGTATATCTAGGCGTCACCGCCGTCCTGCTCGTCACCTACATATATATATATAGAGAGAGAGGGGTGAGCTTGGATACTCAGTGAATGGTATGAATAATAAAGGGGTTTGCATGACTGATATTCAAGATCTTTATCAAATGATACATAACATAATTAGTACAAATCAAGGGATGAACCAAGTCCATCTAGCAAATCTTTCAAGCTTCAAGGGATGCTTGCTAGCATCAATATAATACAAGTGATGACATTTTGAACAAAAAAGCCCACGCGGTAAACCGTCAGTGGCAAGACAAGGGAGATATGTCAAATCAATGGTGCAGTTGCATTATAGTCCCCTGGCACTAAGGACTTGTGCTACAAATGCTTAGAGTCCCCTAGCACGTACGGACTTCCAAATTTGTGCTGCAAATGCTTAGAGTCCTCCAGCACGTAAGGACTTCCAAATTTTGTGCTACAAATGCTTATAGTCCCCTAGCATGTACGAACTTTCAAGATTGTGATGCAAATGTTTAGAGTCCTCCAGCACGTAAGGACTTTCCAAGAATGTCATCAAAACAAGATATAATACTCGATATACAAAATAGGAATAATCATTCATGCTTACAAATACTTTCCAAAACAAAGCAAAACAAGGCTTTTATCAAAACATTGTAACATAGCTTTATTAAAAATACCACTCACATAGTTCTTCAAACGTCGGGGTCAAGGCAAGTCCAAGTCCTACAAACACATGGCAAAGTCTGTTGAATGCACTTTCAAACAAGTTTCACATGCATACAGATGATCTCGGCATTCTTCAAAAACTAAGTCAAATCAAAATGAAACACCGTTTCTCATCTCGAGAAAGCATACTGGGCACCAACCAGGTCTAGGCCGAGGTTACACACCTCCTCGTCGAGGTGTGGTCTCGGGGGCCACATTCAAGGATATGAAGTCGGGAAAATCTGGGTTTCCCTCTACTGAAGAACATGAAGAACATGAACATGAAGAACATGAAAAACATGAATGCTCAATCACAACTTGTTATTTCAAAATCTGGGATTTTCATGCTATGAGTTCGAAAACATGGACCTGGGTACCCATACTTGAAGATCTTATGAAAACAAACACAAAAACATGGAACTTGTTACAAACTTTTGGATCAAACAAGGCTTTTCTTTTAAGAACCCAAGAACACCATTTTCTCTTTCTAGAACCAAACTTTAAATCAATGCATGGCTCATGAATCATGCTAGATCATGCAATGCAGCTAGATAAACATAAAGAACAACAAGGGTAAATCAAGAATCTAACCTCAATGCACGAATCTAACGGTTTGATCTCTAGGAATCAAGCTCGAAGGCCTACTCTCTCACTCTAAAACTTCTTCTTCTTCCTAGAGCATCTCTCTCTCTACAAGGCAAAGATATGATACAAAAATGTATATTTTCTAGGTCTGTCGGTTGACTTAACCCTCTGCAGGGGCACGTGGCAACGGCTGGTTGGTTCTACTAAAAAAAGGTGATTGAGTGAAAAGACAAGACTATGACAATGTGTGTTCAACAAGCTAGGCGGCAAGGGCACTTCGGCAAGTAGTGACATCGGCTAATAACAAAGCTTTGGCAAGCAAAGGACAATGACCTCAGCTAGAAAAGACAACACTTGGCCTAGCTATGCCACACCTCGGCCTAGATGTGCCACACCTCGGTCTAGGTCGTACCAATCCAGGAGCAAGATCACTTGGGTTCAAGGGTAATATCTTGGCCTAGATAATACACATCTCGACCTTGGTGGTGAACACCTCGGCCTAGATAGTGACATCTCGGCCAACTTGTTAGGTTAGGGGTGGAGGCCAACCAGAAAAAGGGTTCCAAGGTAGTTCTAGGCTTAAGGTGACCTCGGCTTGGATTAGTCTAGGCTAACTACACACCAAACAAGGAACAAAGCATGCAAATAACACTTAAGCAAAACAAAGACAAGATCTGAAATGCAAGCTTAACAGGACAGAATCATATAAATGCATATGAGTATGGTTAGGACAGTGTGAGGGTTATTACACTCGGTGCTCACTGGTCTGAGCACCTTGAGTGTCGTATCTATGTTTCGCTTCGTTGAATTCTTTAGCTCTTTCCCACAAACGGCGCCGATTGTGAGATCCAGAAAATCCTCTCACATGGATTGTAGAGATCCAACGAAGAGATGAGCTTTGCTCCATAAATCTGCAAAGATAAGCATGGTCGGCGCCCCCCAACCTGAGTTTTCGGCCGGAGACACTTCGATGATAAAGTTAGTAAATTGAATCAAAGAAAGATGATGAAGAACTGATGAGTGTGTGTGTGCGTGTGCTGTCTAGTGCTAAGAAATGAGGCATACCTTACTCCTTGGGATGAACTTATTTTATATAGATGCGGGATGTGATATTTGCTTAGCAGATATTTCTTTGGTGGGCTTGCTTATTTGGGCAAGGCCCATTGTTAGGCCTTGTTTTGATTAGCCCCAATAAGTTGATATATTATTTTTTAGATCCCACAGAACTTATTGTTTTCTTGGTGGCAATGAGTTCCAGTTAGGGAAAAAAAAGGGTCATTTCGGAAACGATTCCATTTGTGATCCTCCCCTCAATTATTTAGTTTAGTATTGAGAAATTTGATGGTGTTTAATAAGTTCAACTTTTCTCTTTTTCTTCTTCAGTCAGAGCTCATAGTGCTTTTTTTTATGTTTTTTGTAAATGCTTCTTTTGCTTTTTTTTTTTTTTTTTTTTTTTTTTTAAATATAAAAAAATAAAAATAAAAAAAAAAAAAAGAAAAAACAAAACAAACAACAAAAAGCAGGCACAAAAGTAAAATAAAAAAATCATAATAAAATATCAACTAAGTTGAAATAAAAAAAAAAAAAACAAATAAAATAAAAAAAAAAAAAAAAAAAAAAAAAAAAAAAAAAAAAAAAAAAAAAAATCTCTTTCTTGACTTTTGTGTGACCAATTTTGTGTGCCAAATTAAATCACATCAATAAGCTTTTTTAAGATTTTTTTAGAAGTGTCCAGTGGTTTCCGACTTTTTTCCTTTTTTTTTTTTTTTTTTTTTTTTTTTTTTTTTTTTCTTTTTTTTCTTTCTTTCTTTTTTTTTTTCTTGTGGTTTTGTATTGTTAATGTTATATTGTGTCTCGCAAGTCATATAAAGCACACTCATTTAAGTGAGCATGCAAGGCTAAGAGTCCAATACATAACCAACAATGTAAAATACTCAAATTAAATCCTTAAATATCATAATGCTAAAAACCATACAAATAGATAATTCTTATCATATGAAATTGTCCACCAAGTCCACTAATACAAATAATAATAATAATAATGATCCAAGTACTTAAATCATAGTCCTACTCTCGGCACTCCCACAAGTAAAAACCCCACGCAGCTCTACTCCTCAGAATCTGAAAAACAAAATAAGGGTAAGCTAGACAGCCTAGTAAATAACCAACCATCACTGTTAGCTGGATCAAGTATACAAAAAAAAAAAAAAAAAATAGTCGATAACCAATAAATATATTTTTTTGCTACCATTCAATAGATGAACAATTATTTTGTAAGATGGTTTCGTAGCTAAAAATAAATAGTGTAGCAATACATTTAAATTGAAAAGACAATGAGGTAATTCGATGAAATTTCGTTGTTCAAAAATTGATGGTTCGATATTCAAATGGTTCAATGATGCAATTCACAAAACCCAAGTCTTGGTGACTACGGTCACTTAGCCCGTGACAAGGCCCAGAACCACACATAGGCCAGTGGTAAAGCCTCAAAAGAAACTAGTTTCTGTGCCAATAAATAACCCCCATTGGCTAGGGTCCAAATCATAGTCAGACTAGAGTGATGTTCAAAATTCAAACAATACACAACTTTTCAATAAAATATTCGATATTTTCAGAATAAACATTTAGTACAATTTTCAGAATAGTTTCACAAAATATTCAAATAATTTTCATAATAATATTCAAAATTGTTTTATACTTGACCCATATTTTATTTTAAGAGAACATGGAGGATATAAATAAATATTTATAGTTTTAAACGATTCAATAGAAATAAAAATGAACCAACAAAGGATAGAGGGTTACTTACCTCAAAAGCTTAGAAATAACACTCCAACACCAACTCCAAACACCCAGCTCCACCACTTCAATCACACAAACCTAATAAATAAAACCTCAAATAAATTAATATTTTTTACATCTTACATACACCCACAAAAGCCCCACTATATTAGATTAATGTATCGCTTTAATATCTAAGAGATCAAACCATTCAACCCAACTTTAAAGCCAAACACACCCTTACCCATGATACAAAACTCCATTGTTTCTATTACCCACCCAAAGTTACACTTACACATTGCACCCAATTCTCAAAACCTAAGTAGGCACCTATAGATCTTCCAAATCCCCTGAATGCATTGATTGTTCAATTCCTCAACATAAACTTAATAATTAACAGTAAAGACAGATTTTACCTTAACCAATGGGTGTTCCAAAATCACCAACGTGTTGCCTCCAATCCCTATTGTAGCCTTACTTGAACCTCTCTTCTCTTTTTCTTTTCTTTTTTCTTTTACCTTCTCAAACCCTAGCCGCCTATGGAGCAATTCACAGCCTCTGTTTTGTTTGTTTTCCAAGACTTAAAGCCACAATAGGTGGGCTCATTAACCTAATTTCTCAAAGTTACAAAATTACCCATCTAAGTAATAGGAAATATAATGTCATCTCATAACTAATTCTTTGATATTAATAAATGACCCATATAAATTAATTTAATTACTAATCTATCTAATAAAATAATCCTACACACAACTTGGGTTTTACATTCTTCCCCTCTTAAAAGAAATTTCGTTCTTGAAATTTGACATACCTGTAGTCTCAAAAAGTTGTGGATACTTTTGTCTCATTTCATCCTCAAGTTCCCGAGTAGCTTCTCTCTTTGAGTGATTGCTCCATTGAACCTTAACGTAGTGGATGACTCGACACCTCAAAACCTGTTCCTTCTTATCAACAATTCTTACAGGGTGTTCTTCATAGGTTAAATCCTCCTTAAACTACAACAGTGCATAATCAATCACATGATTGGGATTCGGTATTTACTTCCTCAACATCGAAACATGGAAGACATTATGAACTCCAACTAGTGAAGGTGGTAGGGCAAGTCTGTAAACTACCTCTCCAATTCGATCTAAAACCTCAAATGGTCCAATAAATCTAGGACTCAATTTACCACGAACACCAAGCCTCATTACTCTTTACATAGGAGACACCTTAAGGAACATATGGTCTCCAACCCCAAACACCAAATCGCGTCTCTTGTTATCTGCATAACTTTTCTGTCTACTCTGTGCAGTGCGAAGTCGCTCTCTAATAAGATTGATCTTGTCCACTGTTTGTTGCACAATCTCAGGCCCTAACAACTTCCTTTCGCCCACATCATCCCAACAAATAGGTGATCTACACTTTCGTCCATATAAAGCCTCATATGGTGCCATCTGAATGCTCCCATGATAACTATTATTATAAGAGAATTCCACTAAGGCCAAATGTTCATCCCAAGAACCTCCAAGATCATTAATACAGGCCCTCAACATGTCTTCAAGAGTCTGAATAGTTCTCTCTGACTGTCCATCACTTTGAGGATGAAAGGTCGTGCTAAAATTCAAACTAGTATCCAAAGCTGTATGCAAACTCCTCCAAAACATAGATACAAATCTGCTATCTTTATCAGACACTATGGTCACCGGAATACCATGCAACTTCACAATCTCCTTGATATACAATTTTGCAAATCTCTCTAAGGAGAACCCTACCATAAAATCTAGAAAGTGAGCGGATTTGGTCAATCGATCAACAATAACCCAAATAGCATTGTTACCACCTTGGATCCTAGGCAACCTCGTCACAAAATCCATGGTAATATGTTCCCACTTCCACTCGGGAATAAGAAGAGGTTGTAACTTACTTGCAGGTCTCTGATGTTCAACTTTCACCTGTTGACATACCAAACATTGAGCAACATACTGAGCAATTTCCCTCTTTATATTATTCCACCAAAAGTTCCTCTTCAAGTCTGTATACATTTTAGTGCTCCCTGGATGTATAGTATACCCTGAACTATGAGCTTTTCTCAGGATTTCTCTCTTGAGCTCTAAATCATTAGGCACACACAACCTCTCTCCAAATCTCAAGGTTCCATCTTTATGCATACAAAATTCCATCTGTAGTCTTATTTCCATTTCAGTCTTAAGTTTTTGCAACTGATGATCTTTTCCCTGAGCATCTTTAATTCTATCAATCAATGTGGGTTAAACTCTAAGGTTTGCCAACTGCACTCCATGGTTATGTCATCTAATCTTGATATTCAACCTTTGCAAGTCCTCCAAGATATTCTTTTGGTCAGTGATCAAGGTAGCCAAATTACTCGGGGTCTTTCTACTCAAGGCATCAGCCACTCCATTGGCTTTTCCTGGATGTAATTGATAGTCAAATCATAGTCCTTTAATAGCTCCAACCATCGTCTTTGCCTCATATTCAATTCTTTTTAAGTGAAAATATACTTCAGACTTTTATGATCAGTGAATATCTCACATTTCACCCCATACAGTTAGTGCCTCTAGATTTTCAATGCAAACACCACTGTAGCCAATTCCAAATCATGCGTAGGATAATCTGCTCATATGGCTTCAACTGCCTAGGCGCATATACACTACCTTATCGTTCTGCATCAGGACACAACCCAAGCCCATCTTCGATGCATCACTATAGATGGTAAAACCTTCATCTCTGGACGGAACTATAAGTACTGGAGCACACACTAATCGACTCTTTAGATCCTGGAAACTCTTCTCACAATCATTAGACCATTCAAATTTAACCCCTTTTTGTGTTAAACAAGTCAAAGGCATAGAAATTCGGGAAAATCCCTTAACAAACCTTCTATAATATCCTGCTAAACCCAAGAAACTACGAATTTCAGTGACAGTAGTAGGCTTATTCCACTCTACCACCACCTCACTTTCTTGGGGTCAACAGACACCCCGTCTTCAGATATCACATGACTCAAAAATGATACACTCTCCAGCCAAAATTCACACTTCTTTAATTTAGCAAATAATTTCTTCTCCCTTAATAACTGCAACACTATTCTTAGATGTTCTTCGTGTTGCTCTTTACTCTTTGAATACACAAGAATGTCATCAATAAAAACTATCACAAATTGATCTAAGAAGGGTATAAATACTTTGTTCATTAAATCCATAAAAGCTACAGGCATATTGGTCAACCCAAACGACATCACTAAAAATTCATAATGCCCATACCTAGTTCGGAAGGCTGTCTTAGGTATATCTTCCGCTTTAACCTTCAACTGATGATATCTAGAACGAAAGTCAATCTTAGAAAAAACTTGTGCTCCTTGCAATTGATCAAATATGTCATTTATCCTAGGCAAAGGATATTTATTTTGAATTGTCACCTTGTTTAACTCTCGATAATCAATGCAAAGGCGAAAACTACTATCCTTCTTTTCCACAAATAAAATGGGCACACCCCAAGGAGAAACACTAGGCCTAATAAAGCCCTTATCTAGTAACTCTTATAATTGTTCCTTCAACTCTTGCGTGTATTCCTAGCCATATTTGCCAATGTCTCCACATGTTCCATTGCAACCTATATGCATCAATAATAAAACCTCATCTTATTCTATTCTCAAGTTCCTATAACATGTAAATAAAATTAACATTTTACCAAATTATAAGCGTTCCCAATCCTATATCCACCCAATCTCACCACTATTCTATACCAACTTTTAAAATTACAACCTGGCACTGATACCATAAAATTGTCACGCCCCAAGCTCCGTGACAACGCCGCACACTCATTTAAGTGAGCATGCAAGGCTAAGAGTCCAATACATAACCAACAATGTAAAATACTCAAATTAAATCCTTAAATATCATAATGCTAAAAACCATACAAATAGATAATTCTTATCATATGAAATTGTCCACCAAGTCCACTAATACAAATAATAATAATAATAATGATCCAAGTACTTAAATCATAGTCCTACTCTCGGCACTCCCACAAGTAAAAACCCCACGCAGCTCTACTCCTCAGAATCTGAAAAACAAAATAAGGGTAAGTTAGACAGCCTAGTAAATAACCAACCATCACTGTTAGCTGGATCAAGTATACAAAAAAAAAAAAAATAGTCGATAACCAATAAATATATTTTTTTGCTACCATTCAATAGATGAACAATTATTTTGTAAGATGGTTTCGTAGCTAAAAATAAACAGTGTAGCAATACATTTTAATTGAAAAGACAATGAGGTAATTCGATGAAATTTCGTTGTTCAAAAATTGATGGTTCGATATTCAAATGGTTCAATGATGCAATTCACAAAACCCAAGTCTTGGTGACTACGGTCACTTAGCCCGTGACAAGGCCCAGAACCACACATAGGCCAGTGGTAAAGCCTCAAAAGAAACTAGTTTCTGTGCCAATAAATAACCCCCATTGGCTAGGGTCCAAATCATAGTCAGACTAGAGTGATGTTCAAAATTCAAACAATACACAACTTTTCAATAAAATATTCGATATTTTCAGAATAAACATTTAGTACAATTTTCAGAATAGTTTCACAAAATATTCAAATAATTTTCATAATAATATTCAAAATTGTTTTATACTTGACCCATATTTTATTTTAAGAGAACATGGAGGATATAAATAAATATTTATAGTTTTAAACGATTCAATAGGAATAAAAATGAACCAACAGTGATAGAGGGTTACTTACCTCAAAAGCTTAGAAATAACACTCCAACACCAACTCCAAACACCCAGCTCCACCACTTCAATCACACAAACCTAATAAATAAAACCTCAAATAAATTAATATTTTTTACATCTTACATACACCCACAAAAGCCCCACTATATTAGATTAATGTATCGCTTTAATATCTAAGAGATCAAACCATTCAACCCAACTTTAAAGCCAAACACACCCTTACCCATGATACAAAACTCCATTGTTTCTATTACCCACCCAAAGTTACACTTACACATTGCACCCAATTCTCAAAACCTAAGTAGGCACCTATAGATCTTCCAAATCCCCTGAATGCATTGATTGTTCAATTCCTCAACATAAACTTAATAATTAACAGTAAAGACAGATTTTACCTTAACCAATGGGTGTCCCAAAATCACCAACGTGTTGCCTCCAATCCCTATTGTAGCCTCACTTGAACCTCTCTTCTCTTTTTCTTTTCTTTTTTCTTTTACCTTCTCAAACCCTAGCCGCTTATGGAGCAATTCACAGCCTCTGTTTTGTTTGTTTTCCAAGACTTAAAGCCACAATAGGTGCGCTTATTAACCTAATTTCTCAAAGTTACAAAATTACCCATCTAAGTAATAGAAAATATAATGCCATCTCATAACTAATTCTTTGATATTAATAAATGACCCATATAAATTAATTTAATTACTAATCTATCCAATAAAATAATTCTACACACAACTTGGGTTTTACGTTATGTGTTTTTGTTAGGATTCGTCTATTTATATGATAAATGTGGGTCCCATACGGTTATTAGGTTGGTGTATCTATGTATTTGGGTTAGGATAGTGGAATTCATAATCTGCTAAGAAACCTAATATCTGTAGGATTTGGTTACTTAATTGTATAGAATTAGAATTCTTATGGGTAGACTATTAGAAATAGTCATGTGGACTATGGGATTTTATTTGAGAGAGATTAAGAGAGTAGTGAGGAAAAACAATAGAGATGTAAGGGTGAGAGAAAAAAATACCATGGGCACCAAGCTAGTAAGGGCTCAACTATTTTTGAGCATGTGGTTTGGGCAATAGTGTGGGTTTTGAGTAGTTCGGCCATCTCACATGTATTCTCTATTTTATTTATAGTGGAAACTCTCTCTTCCATGGATGTAGGCAATTTGAGCTGAACAACGTAAGAAGATTGTTATAAAAAAAGGATCTAGAGAGACGAGGTAGAGAAGGTTGAGGGTTTGATCCTAATCCCCAGACTATTATGTTATAGCCTCTCTAACCCTTCACTCTTTTACTAGCTAAAGTCCCAACCTAACCTTAGTTAAGCTACTGGCAAAAGAATGAATATTGAGGGTTGTGGCAAAGGCTCTAAAAATGCAGAGGGGAATGATTTTTGTGTTTTTGAACATTTTATTGTTTTTCATTAAAAAAAAAAAAGAAAAACCCACAAAAATTTGAAGTTGAACTAACGTCTATTACATCGGGAGCAATTCCAAGTGCACACAGTCAAAAAGTGTGGATTATGAATTTAGGTATAGATTTGTAAAGGGAAATGAAAAAGTGAATGAAACGTAATTTTATTTTATAATTTCAAGGGGTTGGTTGGCTTAGTGGGTGCAACCTAGGACCTGAGGATGTACTATATTCAGATTTTAGGTTCACCTCTCACTAGTTGCTTTGAACTCTTTGGGGCTACGCTCGCGGGCACTGTCTGAGATTTGTCCAATTCACGTGAAGAGGGCGTTTTACGTGAATTTTGAGATTAATTGAGGTGTGCACAAATTAATCCAGACACTCGGTCATAAAAAATGTAGTTATATTTTATTTATATTTCACTCATATTTTTTCTTTGTCTTTCAAAATCCATGTTCCAAACACTACATTATTGACCAATAACAAAATGACTTTTGACTAATTCACATTCAACACAAATTTAAGAACATTAAATGACAGGGACGGACGTAGGATTCTAATATCGAGGGGGGCGAGTGTATATGTAATCAAAAAATTTGTAATGAGCATGTGATATATATCAATTTCTACCCAAATATCACAAAAATATATAATTAGATGTTTCCATTCATCGTATATAATTACAAAATGTTATCAAAATATAATTAGATATGTTCTAGTAAATCCATATTAATTTTCAAAAAAGCAACTATTTGCTTTACATATCTACTTAGGCATCTAAAGTTGCGCTCGATGTTCTTTCATAATATAAAACGCATATATGATGGAATCTACATCAAAATCTTGAGTAATGTCTTTCTCAACATATGTTAGCAAGTAGCTTGAAAGAAAATCATCTTCCATCCTGTTGCGCAATCTAGTCTTTACAATTTTCATAGCTAAAAATGCACGTTCTGTTGTCGCCATAGAAATTGGTAAATTAGAACAAGACGAATTAATCTATTGACAAGATAATAAATTGTTGACTTCCTTGTTATTGCCAACATTTGGTACAAGTCAGAAATTGTCAATAACTGCTAAAACTTAGGATGTTTAAGGATGTCAATCTCGTAGTTTTGCAATTGGAATTTGAAATGTATTTTTTCTTGCTCTATAAAGTGATTAGGATAAAATTGATTTGCAAGCTTGCATATATCTTCAATTTTGAACGAATTGTAATCATCCCTAGGATCTAAAGCAGAGCTAAGAATAAGCAACTCCATCACATCTTCTTTCAATCTGTTGTTCAATTCTTGCAATTGAGAATCACATGTAATTGTAAAAATATCAACCCAAAAATGATGCTCAATAGTAATGTGATCTCTTTGGTGACAAGCACGACCTCTACCAGATGTGTAACAACCACTCATATTAAGAATATCTATGTTATATTTTCCATCCACAAAATAGTTGAACATTCTCCAACAAAGGAATCCATTCATCTTCTCTATATTTTTGAACAAGTGCTTTTGTAGTTGACACTAGATGCATTGTATTCAATATATCTTGGGATTTACATTGCAAAGCTTGGCAAAGATCATCAGTAGTCCCCATAATATCTCTCATCAAATGTAAGATAAACACAAACTTTAAAGATGTAATCTTATCATAAACTCCATCAGCATCTGCACGTTAAGTAGAGGTGGCTCCATCATTGATTACATTACTTAAGACTGACCAAGTTGCTCTAAACATATTTATCAAACTGGAAATAGATCCCAAGTAAGAATCCCATCAAGTATCTCCAGCCCGTTTAAATGTCCCAACTTGATTTTTTCCTTTACCAGTTTCAACTTCATTAATGGCAAGTTTTGCTACAGCTTGAGCAACTTTCAACTGATCATGCCTTTTACAAGAAGAGCCACATAGATTAACTGTGAGAGCTAGATAAGAAAAAAATTGGACAACGGGTATAACCTCCGTTGCTGTTGCTACCAATGCTAATTGGAGTCGATGAGCAAAGCAATGAACATAATACGTAAAATGATTGTCATGAAGAAATAAGGCCGGTAACCCAGTCCACTCTCCACGCATATTACAAGCACCATCATACCCTTGACCACAAATATTTTGTACATTGAGATTATGATGAGATAGGACAATATATATATTTCTTCTTTTAAAGTTGTTCATGTTGTATTCGATACATGAACTATGTCAAAAAAATGCTCCTTTATAAAACCATCTTTATCAACAAATCGTAGAACAATGGCCATTTGCTCCCTCTTTGATTCATCTCAAGCTTCATCCACTATAATGCAAAATTTTGCTTCATCAATCTCCTCAAGAATGCCTCTTTGTATTTTGTCAAAGAAAATAATAAGAATCTCTTTTTGAATTTGATGCGAGTAGTATGAAGCATTTTGAGGAGCTTTGTATAACACAACATCTGCCACATCTGCATTATAAGATGCCAAGAGCTTTATCAATTCAATAATATTTTCTCGATTATTAGAATCATGACTTTCATCACAACCTCTAAATGCACAAGCTTGAAATGTAAGCCATTTGACAACATCTATTGTAGTCTTCAATCGCAAACGGTTTTTGGCAACTTGTTGAGAAGTTTGTTTCTCAACTAATTTCTCAATGTGTTACGCTTGAATTGTTAAATCATGGCAAGATTTGACAACAATTTTGTGCGATGAATTAGGGTCCTTTCCAATATGAGTTACGAAAGCACAATTCTTCCCACTATTGACTTTCTTCCATGAAGAAAATCCATTAGAAATGAAAGCGCTAGAAGTAGTGCGTCCATTTGGTTTTGTAAAAAGATAGAAAGGAAGACAAAATGCACAATATTTGGTTGGAGAATATTCTAGCCGATTTGGAAATAACTTGTACCAAGAAGCTAGAAAATGACGCCCATTTTTCTCTTCAAAAGGTTGGTTGTCAGGTTGGTATGGTCCAAATTTGATGTAAGCTCGTCGAATCTCATTATGTTGAGATATCAAATACTCCCAAATTTGTGGTCGTAGTCCTGGATCCCTTACCAAAGAAGATGTATCAACTTCTTTGGATACTATTCTAGGCATTTTACGGGGACGTTGTTCAGGAATTGAAGCTTCAACATTATCAGTGAAATGTTTCGTAGTTGCATTAACTTCTATATCTTGAGAGCCTATTTTCTTAAAGAAAGAATCAATTTTATTTAAGAACCTGAAAACTATTAAACAATTTTTGTTACTCACTAGGTAAGAAGCACATTAACAATATAATCTAATCTAACAAAGGATATGTCATTTTCAATGGGTAAACAACAAAAATGTTCAGAGTAATAGAATTTTTAACCCCAACGAGGTGAATTGCATCCAAATTGAAGTGAATTGCAACGAAATTAAAGATATTTAAGCCTATTCATCTCTGAAAAATTAAAGATATTTATTTTTATTATTATTATTATTATTATTATTATTATTATTATTATTATTATTATTATTATTATTATTTAAGCCTACAGTAAATGCTTGGTTTTGCAACCAAAGCAAGAGAAGATTTTGATTTCATTTTGATTAGTTTTCCTCCATCTCAGCAACCAAACAAAGTATATTTAGATTTTTGTCATTTCCAAAAACGAGATTAATCATTTAAAAAAAATCAGACAACAAATGAGCGAATAAATTTGAAAAAAAATAAAATGGAAGAGATTAGTTGTAGTGACCCTTACCTTACTCTTGTCATACTTGCATACATTCATATGTGATCTTGACTTGTTGTGTTGCATTAGCAAATTTAGTCTTGTCTTATTTTGGGTGTTGCTTGCATGCCTTGTCATTTCCTAGTGTGTACAGCCGGGGTCATCCTAAGCCGGTAGCTAATTGTGGAGTCCCTTTGTTTGACCTCCACCTTCGTCTTGGCATATTGGCCGAGATGATTATCGTCTGGGCCGAGGTGTGTATCGCCAAGGCCGAGATGTGTATTATCTGGGCCGAGATGCTATCCTTGTACCGAAGTGATCTTGTCCTGGAATAGTATAACCTGGACCGAGGTGTGGCACATCTAGGCCGAGGTGTGGCACAGCTAGGTCGAGTGTTGACCTTCCTAGCCGAGATCATTGTCCCCTTGTTGCCGAAGTCTTGTTGTTAGCTGATGTCATTACCCGCCGGAGTCCCTTGTCGCCTAGCTTGTTGAACATGCTTTGTCATAGTCTTGTCTTTTTAATCAGTCACCTTTTTGAGTTGAACCAACCAACCATTGCCACGTGTCCGAGCTGAGTGTTAAGTCAGCCGGCAGAGAGAGAAAAGTATCATTTTGTCTCATATCTTGTTCTTGAGGAGAGAGAAGCTCTAAGAAGGAGTCTTAGAGTGAGAAAGTAGATAGCAAGCTTGATTCGTGGGTTTCAAACCGTTTGATTTGCATTTTGAGGTTAGAACCTTCATCTACTCTTGTCGTTCTTGTTAATCATCTAGCTGCATTGCATGATCGAATTTGTCTGCATACCATACATTGATTTAAAGATTGGTTTTAGAAAGAGAGAGTTGGTATTCTTGTGTTCTTGAGGAAAAGCCTTGTTTGATCCGAAAGTTGCAACAAGTTACATGCTTTTGTGTTTGTCTTCCCAGAGATCTTCTAATATGGGCACCCAAGTTCATGTTTTCGAACTCATGGCATGAAAACTCAGATTTTACAGTGATAAGTTGTGATCCTTGCATTCATCTCCTTCATGATTTTCATGTTCGTGTTCTTCATGTTCTTGAGCAGAGGGAAAACCCAGATTTTTCCCGACCTCACTTCTCTGAAAGTGGCCCTCGGGACCACACCTCGGCGAGAAGGTGTGGGACCTCGGCCAAGACTTGGTTGATGCCCAGCACGTTTCCCCGAGATGGGAGACAGTGTTTGCTTTGGTTTGACTTAGTTTTTGGAAGGAATGCCGAGATCATTTGCATTCATGTGAAGCTTGTTTGATAGTGCATTCAATAGACCTTGCCATGTGTTTGTAGGACTTGGACTCTCGCTTGACCCCGACGTTTGAAGAACTATGTGAGTGGTATTTTAATAAAGATATGTTATAAAGCTTTGATAAAACCTTGTTTTGCCTTGTTTGGAAATTGTTTACAAGCATGAATGATTATCCCTATTTGCAATAAGTATTATATCTTGTTTGATGACATTCTCGGGAAGTCCGTACGTGCCAAGGGACTTTAAGCATTTGTGGCACTAGTCCGTACGTGCCAAGGGACTTTAAGCATTTGTGGCACTAGTCCGTATGTGCTAGGGGACTATAAGCGTTTGTAGCACAAAGTTTGGAAGTCCGTACGTGCTAGGGGACTATAAGCATTTGTAGCACAAGTCCTTAGTGTCCGGGGACTATAATGCAACGACACCATTGTTTAGAGATCTCTCTTGTCTTGTCTTGCCTTGCCACTGACGGTTTTACCGCATGGGCTTGTTTGTCCGAGATGTCATCTCTTGTATTATATGGATGTTAGTAAGCATCCCTTGAAGCTTGAAGGTTTTGATAGAGGAACTTGATTTACTCCATGTATTGTCTTGTTAAAAGATCTCGGATATCATTCATGTAAACCCTTTATTATTTGTACCATTCACTGAGTATCCAAGCTCACCCTCTCTATATATATGTAGGTAATGAGCAGGACGGCGGTGACGCCTAGTTGTGTTTAGCCGACGTATTTTGCCGGTGTCCTTGCCGATGTCTTTTGGATCCTTGTTTTGTGCCATCTTGAAGATCATGCTTCTTAGTTATTTCATTGTGTTTTGTGTTCAATGGCTGAGAAGCCTTTTGGTCAAGATGTAATTTTTATATTCCATTTTGTTGTATATAAACTATTTCGAGATGTATGTCGTTCATTTAACTTAAGCACTGCTCCTATGGACTACTTAGCTTTTATTTATTGCTTCCGCATTCGTAAGCCCCATATGTTTACTCTGTTTTGTGTGTGTGATCTTGTAAGTGGCCTTTGGTAGTCTCGAATTACTGGCCATCATGGCACAATTCTTCTAGGGGCGGGATGGGGTCGTGACATTAGTATTACCTAGAAGTGAAAAAGTGAAAAAGGAATCAGAGGATGTAAGGTTTGATTCACTGTATTATCTCCATTTGTTGTTTCAGTGCGAGCTTGTGAGGTCTGGGAGATTTGCGAGTTCTTTTCCAAGCTTTCATATCATTTACACAGAGAGAAAGAGAGAGAGAGAGAGAGAGAGAGAGAGAGAGAGAGAGAGAGAGAGTAAAGTGGAGAAGGGGGTTTAAACAATTAGGTTAATAAGAATTTGGGGCATTTTCAAGCGTGGGGAGATTACACGTGAGTAGTATTTTTTTATATTTTGTATTTAGTTATAACCAAACAATTAAAATTTTGGGCCCTAATCAGACAAAAAAGGATTTTAACATATTAATAAATAAATTCTCAATTGTTTTAACATTACTAAATTTAAAATAAAAGTAATCATACTTTAAAAATAAATTATTATTATTATTATTTTTAGTATTTATCAAAAAAATAATTAAATTTTAAAGTAGAAAATTTAAGGGGTGGCAGTTCTTAAATTTTTTGTAAAAACTTTAGGAGGGTGAACCTATATAATTTTAAAATATTTATAATTTTAATACTATATTTAGGTGATTTTTTCACAACTTTTTCTTTTTGTGCGTGGGGAGGGGAGATTCACGTTTGCCAACCCCCCATCCCAATGCAAATTATAAACGAATGTTAATATGGTTTAAAAACATGAGTAATGCAGTCGCTATCTATTTTTCTTATATTATTCTATTATTTTAATTTAGTTGTTAATATTAGATATAATATGAGTGATGTGACTCATTTTATTAATATTTCATTGACAAATAGAATAATAGGCATAACATGACATAAAAAATATGCTAAGCATGCAAAAATATTATATATTTTTTTATTACACAAACTTTTATGCAGTATATACAATTTATTTAAACTCCATCATACAGGCCTTAAAAAATATATTAACAAAATTTAATTATTTATTGGTTAAGACTTTAATAAGTATCTTCTTGATGCATCACTTACCTTGCCTTTTTCTTGGGTAAGCAATCACTTACCTACTCTGTTGTGTATAATTGCATGCTTCAGTCAAAGTCATGATTAGATGCATAAAGTAGAGGTAATAGAACATACACAAACAAACAAGATCTTCATCCTTTTTACATTTTTAAAATATTTAATTCCTCTCATACCCACGTTAATTGTTTTCTATCAAGACAACAAAATCTGTAACTCTATGTGTTTGGTTGAATGATAAAGATATATATATATATTTTTTTTTTGTAAGTAGAATGATAAAGATTTAAGATTAAAATTCAAGTTCTATAGTGTGAGTCTTTTCAATGAATATTTAAAAATTTGTTTCATCGTTAATTTTAAAAACTCAAAAATAGTCGAGATATCTAGTTATCACAAAAAAAAAAAAAAAAAAAAAAAAAAAACAAAACAAAACAAAAAAAAAAAAACACACACAAACACACAACAACATGCATTCAATATTTTTGTCTTTGCATCAACACTTAGGAATGGCAATAGGCCGGGGTGGGACTGGAGATCACACTCCCCATTCTCGATCCCCGATTGTGAAAATCTCCCCATTCCTGGCCCCGATCCCCAACAAGGAACCTATCACCGTCCCTGTCCCCACCTCCTAACGGGGATTGGGTTTTCCCGATCCCGAAAATTTCCCGGCCCAAATCTGTTTCAACAACACCATCAACAACATGATCATCATCATCTCCAATTGTTTCATTTTCAACATCAACATCATCAACAAAATCATCAATAGATCCACTACCAAAAAAATATATATATATATGGACAGATAGAGGCACACACATATACATGTATACATATATACACAAACAGATTTGAGATCTGAGATCTGTGTATCTGTGTCACAGAGAGAGAGAGAGAGAGAGAGAGAGAGAGAGAGAGAGGAGACAATGGAGGCGATTGTGACTGTGACGAATGATAGAGGAGGACGATTGGCGTCGCAGAGAGGCGGAGGAGGACGATCGGCGTCGCGAACAGGCAGTGGCGCTGAGAATGAGGAGATATACGAAAGTGAGAGAGAGTAGATGGAAGAGAGAGAGAGAGAGAGAGAGAGAGAGAGAGAGAGGGGGGTCAATGGGTTGGGTCATAACTTAATAGAGGTATATATAGTAATTTTACTTTGGGGGGGTAACGGAGATGGGGTCGGGGTTGGGGCTAGGAAACATATCACCATTCTTGACCCAAAAATTATCGGGGGATTCATTTTCGAACACCATCCCCGGCCCGTCAGGAGTATTTTTCAGAAAAAATCTCTCTAATCGGGGTCGTAAGAGCGAGTCCCCGTCGAACCGGGTTTAAATTGCCATCCCTATCGACACTCCACTTCAGGGCATATATATGTTTATGAAAATAAGGTGATAGCAATTATTGTATCAACTTCATTAAACTTGTTAAATACCTGCCACCATTTATGGAACTAGGATAACAACTTTTTAATCGTTTATTTATTTTGGTTGATCATACAACACACCATGATCTGACAACCACAGTGAATCATCTGCGCAATGAAAGCTAGCCAACTTATCAATTCACAAAATAAACTCGCAAATACAAAATCAATCACATGACACTATACACTTGCATGTGGGATAGTGATCGCAAGTTTTGAGGCATAAGTATTGAGATCTTAAGTTTTGATTCTTTTCGGTATCAGTTATTCGGACGATAACACATAGAATTGGTAGGATAAAATTTTCAAGTCTCTAGACAAATTGTATCTAGTGTCAGGACTGTGAGTTCGAATCTTTGCCTATGTGTAAGTTCGTGACTTACCACTATATGATTGAGTGACCCTACTATATAGCATCACTTAAAAATAACCTTTGAAATTTCAACTCTTTAGAATTTAGTCTCATAAATCACCCCACTATGAGTAGTTTTTTTTTTTTTTTTTTTTTTTTTCACTTGTATGTGGACCCACAACCACATGCAAAAAAATTCAATTTTTTTTTTCCTGTCTTTGGTCTCGTTTGGCATGTTATAGTTTTAGCTTAAAAGATAAAAAGTTACTAAAAAAAATAAAAAACCTATAACTTATACCAAAAAGTCAAAGATTCTCTTTTTTCCTCTATTTTTTATACATCTTTTCGTAAAAAACTAAAAAAATATTCCAAACATACTAATTTTTTTACCTCATTTTTTAACCAAAAAATTAAAAAATTATTAAAATAACCTATTCCCAAACCTCGCCTTATACAATTGTGAACTCGACATGTCAATTCTGAGAAGTTGCTCTTGCCTTGGCTCTGGCTATAGGCTTGTTTGGTAGAGCTTATAAGCTGCTTATTTCAGCTTTTAGCTTAATTTAAGCTAAAATTTTGTGTTTGGTGTACCTTAAGTTAACTAGCTTATAACTTAAATTAAGCTATTTCTCAGCTTATCTCAAAAGCTGGTTAGGGGGTGCTTGAATTTTTGACTTAAGCGCATAGCTAGTGTGGGGGGCTAAAATTACTTAAATGCCCTCGTCAATACCCAAATATTAATATTAATTAAAAAAAAAAATTGTATATTTCTGAAGAAAAAGAAAAAAATCAATATTAATTGAAAAATAAATATTAATTGGTATTAATTATTAATAAATTCATATTGTATATTTTTATATTAATTAAAAAATAAAAAATTGTATATTTCTGAAGAAAAAGAAAAAAAAATCAATATTAATTAAAAAAATCAATGTTAATTGGTATTAATTATTAATAAACTAATATTGTATACTTTTGTAATGAATTAATTATTAATTGATACTAATTAATAACAATTGTTGATTATTAATATTAATTGATACTAATAAAAATTAAATATTAATATTAATTTATACTAATTAATAATTTTAGTATTAATTGAGACTAATTAAGCCATTAATTGATACTAATTAAACAATTAATTGATACTAATTAATTTATAATGGAAAATAATTGTGACAATAATACTTTCATTACAATTTTAGCAAATATATCAATTTTTATATTAATTGATACTAATTAATACTAATTATATTAACTTTTATTAATGAAATATTTTTTTAAAATTAAAATTGAAAAAAAATGACAAAATAATCATTTTTATATCATATAAGGGCAGAAAAGACAATCATATAGTAAAAAGTTATTTTACAGCTTGTTAACCAAATACTACTCTGCTGCTTAAATTCATAATCTTACAACTGTACCAAACAAGTTAACAGCTTATGTTCACAGTTATAAGTCATAATCTGTTAAGTTATAATCTATAATTACTTTTCCACAACTTTACCAAACGGAGCCAACATCTTGCCAACCTCAATGAGCATTTCAGTGTCGAGTAACATCCTTTGACAGTATCATCAGAGAGAAATCTCTCGGCCCACGCCACCAGATGTTGCGTCATGGTTTCATACCATAAGAATTATAACTAAAAGTAAAAAATAATCTTTGAATAATAATTAAATAATATTATCATTAACAATTTAATAGATCATAATTAAAGATATAAAAATTAGAGTAAATAATAAATACAGTCATGAGATTAGATTAAAATACGAATCATCTTTTGTTGTTCTGGAAATTATATTACATTCCCTGAGGCTTTTAATTTTATAATAAATCGTCATTTTTTATTAATAAATCATTAAGTCAATTAACAGTTTTTAATGATGTTATAAATATGTTTCAATTAATAATTTAGGTAATTTTATTATTGTATGTATAGGAGAAAAATTATAAATTCTATTTTTTTAATTAATTCTGTTAAATAAAAAATTTTAATAAAGAGATATTTGTAATTTTTTAAACTACAAGAAATAATCGGTACTTTAAATAAATCTTAGAAATATAATTATAATTTATCAAAATTATAACTAAATGTGCATATAATATACACATTTCAAAGGGTCAAAGAAGTTGTGTTCCAAAAAAAATTCTATTTAAATAACAGACAAATATAATTATTCTATCTAACGCGGTCACGTGTCTCTTAACTTTTCAATTTTTTATTTTTTTAATGTATTAGCTTATGGTTGAAAGTATAGAATTTTGAGAGGCGTTTTTTTTTTTTTTCCTCAATGTATTGGCTTATGGTTGAAAATTTAGAATTTCGAGAGCCCATTAAAGACCTAACTCTCATATCGTCAGGTTAAAGTATTTAATTTAAAATTAATTGACAATGAGTAAAAAAATTCTTACATTGTATTAACTAACATTAGATGACTTAGATTGACGATGTGAGATTATATTCAACAATCTTATCGTTTTGATCACGAAAAAAAAAAGTTGAAATTGTAAAGTGCTTTTTCTATTTTAATTTCCCGATTCCGCCACTAATTCTACCATTATTAATTAGAAAAGAGCATCATTAAAAATAAAAAATTAAACGAATTCAATAAATTATATTGAATACTTAGGCATTTTTGAGGGGTTGTGACAGTTAAACCCATATTTAGACATTGAACTACAAAAAAAATTGGGGTAAAAAAAACTCAATCAGAGTCACCGACTAAATTAGAGGAGCCTTGACAAACGTCACAATTTTTGAAGACATTTTAATTGTATTACCCATAAATAGGAGTGCTTGCAGATCGAGTTGGGTCGGATGACCTCCCATTCATCATCCATCCGAACTTAGACAAATTGAGAAAAATCAATCCTTATGTATTTTGTTCAGCATATCGAAACAATTAATTTAGACCATTCCATTTTGACAAATCGAATGGATACTTACCCAGCTTTACTCATAAACATCTAATGAGTGGTGGGCAGCATCACAATCTTGCCAAAAAATCATACCAAAAAAAGTTTTAATATGACATGAATGAAAAATTTTATTTTTAGCAAATTCCATAGCGATGAACTGTAACTTTGACATGCTAACCTTCCAATGCTCAGAAAAACTTCATATACTCAACAACAGTACTCTCTCTCTCTCTCTCTCTCTCTCTCTCTCTTTCTCTCTCTCTCATTACCTAGAAGTTGCCTTTTCCATGATATCCTGAATTAGCATTGCCATGTGGAGGAGAGAAGAACCTCCTTCTTCCATTGCCCTCTTTGTCATTTCCCCAGGCTACCTAGCTCTTTTTCTTCTCTACTCTCCTTCCGCTCCTCCATCAATCAACTTGCCTACGGCCTTCACAACATTATCCTTATGCACCAACACCCCTACTTTCTCCTCCTCTCCCCATCTTGTAGGAACCTCCACACCAACACTCACTCCAATCCTCAAAACCTGCACAATTAACTTCTCATTGCAAAATTGCTCTCCAAACATAGGCCATGTGGTCATTGGCACGTCTGCACGTATCTCTTCTAGTGTCGAGTTCCACCCACAATGCGTAACGAAACCCCCAATTGTCCGGTGTGACAATATCAGTACTTGCAGTGCCCAACCGCGGATCAAAAGGCCTCTATCTTTGGTCCTCTCTTCGAACCCGTCTTCCAAATTCCATTTCTCTAATTCCTCTACTTCATCCCTTATGACCCAAATGAATGCCTCTTTTGATGCTTCTAGCCCCAACCCAATCTCTATCATCTGCGAAAGCGCTTGGCGAGAGAGGCTTCCGAGGCAAACATACACTACAGTTCTTGGTTATTGTGAGTCATGCCAATTCAAGCAATAGCGTGCATCAATCACAGACTCGTTGCCTCTCTCGGCCTTATCTAACCTGTCTTCGTTGCATAGCCAAACAGGTCCAATGCACCAAACTTTATTTCCTTTCGCCTTTTGGTATTCTTTCACATACTCTAACTCTAACTCTAACTCCAACTCCTCAAAAGTATTAGCCACAGTCCCATACGTTGATTTCTCAGCCTCCCTAATCTTTTCACAAATGTAATTCAAACCCGATAAGCTCGGATTGGCAGTACCTGGAAGCTGGGCTTTGGTTAGCTCGATTTGGTCAGGCAAGCAGGGAACAACAAAGTTCTCTGACTCCTCCAAGACTTTGTATTCATCAAACACCATGTGGGTCCGTGTATTGGCCCTGTTTGGTACAACTTAATTTCAGCTTATTTTAGCTTTCAGCTTAATTTAAGTTATTTTAATGTGTTTGGTTTAGCTTAACAATATAGCTTATAGCTTTTTGTAAGTCAGAAATCAACTTATTCTTTGAGTGGGGTAGGAGAAGCTTAATTTATAAGTCAGAAATCAGCTTATGTTCATAGTTATAAGCTATAAGCTGTTAAGGTATAAGCTATAAGCACTTTCCCACAACTCTACCAAACAGGGCCATTATGTGACAAAAACAGAGAAAAACAACAGGTTCCATGGAAAACTAGCCTAGGAATATGAAATTTCTGAGCCACATCACTTGTTTGTTGAATTCACCCATGGGAAGGCAACCAACCATCATCCATGGGAAGGCAACCAACCAAGTCAAGCTTGGCGGCCACCAACCATGTCAAGGGTCAAGAATGGGGGCTGCCCAAGTCAAGAATGAAGGCTCTCCCACCTACTCCAATGTGTATAAATGGAGGGTGATAGGAGAGGTGAAATTGTGAGTGAGCAAACCGTGAACCAAAGGGTGCGAGATATGTGAGCCGGAGAGACCGTATCTCTCGGTGTGAGCGAGGGAGACGGGAGAGTGGCTGAGTGAGGAGAGTGTGAGCTCCTCCTCTATTGTAATCTTTCTGTAATCTCCCCGTTGTTATAGTGATAATCGGTTATTCTCCCGTGGACGTAGGCTTTGAGGCCGAACCATGTTAAATATTGTGTCTCCTTATGTGTGAGTGTGTTTTTCTGCTTACTATGATTTCTACAAGGTCTTGGGCGGGATCCCAGATCCCAACAAGTGGTATCAAAGCCTCGTCGGTGACGTTTTGGAACAAAAATAGCGTGTTGTTCGAAACTGCCCAGAAATAGAGTTGCTCGAAATCAAGTTCTGAGCATACCTGGAGCAAGGGCTCGACGAGAGGAGTCCAAAAATGTAAAGCAGACCACCAGAGGAGGTAGGACGCGCTCTCACGCGCCTCCTGAAAGTGGCGCGTGGGTCCCAGTCTCACTACGTGCCTCCACGCGCCAAGCAGGCAACTGGCGCATCAGCACAGTCGCACACATGTGCCCCCACGCGCGGTGCAAGGAAGAAGGCGACTGCAGGCAGCGCGTGTCTTCCACGTGCAAGCCACGTCATCGGGCCACGTCAATACACGTGGCAACACGTCGGCAAGGAGTGCCACGTGTCTATCCACGTCAGCAACCCCAGTCAGGCTGCATGGCAGCCAGGTCATTGCCACGTGGCATACCACGTCATCGCCACGTCATCGCGTTGTGCCACGTCATCTGACACGTCAGCACTCGGAGAAGAGATCCAATGCGACGCGGCTAAGGTGCAGCCGCAGGAGGGAAGGATCCAGTGCTTCGCGGCTATGGTGCAGCCGCAGATCTAAGGTGTACAAAATGTTTTCGCTAGATCTAAGCCATTCGGCATCCGTTTTTGGTGATCCAATAGTGCTTTCCGACTATTTGCAAAATTCTGAACACATCCATACGGTTAGATTTTGGAGACGGAGTTTCTGTAAAAAGAAGGTAGATTGAAGTAACGGACGACATCAGGTGCAGTGGACGGAATATTCTGTTGGAACGTAGAATATTCCCTGAACTTTTGAAAATTGCAATTTGGCCCAGAATTTTTAGAAAAATTGTGGTGTGGCCCAACTTTCAGGGATGTTTTTCAGTGAGATCCCCGGAAGTGCAGCGAAGGTTGGTCTTAGCTAATCGGACCGTTCCGGACGCAACCGCGAGGTCAAAATAGTGAAATTTTGAACGGTTTTGAAAGATTGTCAAAACATGGGAGTTTGCCATCTTCAATAGTCGAAGGAAGGTTGTTGGATATTGTGGAATGTTGCGGATTCTTTGAAGAGGTTAGAATGGGCAGATTCTGACTAGATTGGACAACCAGATACAGATTGAGATAGATCATTGAAGACCAGAGGAGATCAAGCTTGATCAAATGGCATGTCGAGGGAGATCAGGATTGGTCAGGGGCGATCAGAGGATTGCAGGCATGATTATCTCAAGATCAACAATGTCTAGGAAAGTTCTGTCAAAAAGACACTGTCTAAGGAGACTGGTTCTTAAGTAGGACCGGTTGTGACCCCACCAGTCTTTCCTGGGAACTTTCCTGGTTGTTGAGGTGTTCGGAGGATCTGGTTCAATCAGAAGAGAAGACCATTCATCGACGGATAGATGATTTGGCAACAAGTACAAGCTCAGGGAAATGTTGTAGCTGTTGGAGCTACTGTATATGAGTAGGTACTGATGATATGTGGACGTATAGAACAATAGTTGTAGAGGAGCATACTAAGTGCAGGAGCACAAATGCAGACGTGCAGCAATGCAAGGTTACGCTAGAGTGTCGTACAGAGGCACGAGAAGAGTATGTAGCAGCGGGTTGTTGAAAGTTCACAGTAACTTCCAGACAGAGAAATTAAGACAGATAAAACGCAAGAGTGCGTGCCAAGGAGTGGCAAGTCTTTTTCTCTATGGTGGTTTCTTTATGTTTGTGGCAGCGAACGCACCTCTTAATGAACAGAATAGTTGCGGATCTCTCAGGCGAGCTCGAGCGCAGGAGGAGAGATAGAGCCACGATGAGCACTCAAGAGCCATGGGTGCGAGCACTATGCATGGAGTTGTATAGTGGTAACTTGTACAGGCCAGTGGAAGTTATCTTGGCAGAAGGGCTAACTGTCAAACATCAGTACGGACATACAAGTGAGACAGAACCGAACATCAGGGATTGCAGCACAGACAACAGGCGTATGAGATTGCTGGGAAGTTGGTCTGAAGTGCAGAAAACAAAAGCTGGTTGTTCAGAAATAAGCTCCGAGCAAGGAAAATTGAGGATGTTAATGTGTCAAACTTTGAAGTTTTCTAGTTGCTCCCGTGTTCACTATGCAAGGAATTGCATAGCTGACGATGCTTTGACAAATGGAGCTACTGTCAATCATCAATCTACTGGACAACAAATCAGGGATTGCAAAGGCACATACAACAAACGTATGTGGAAACGTTAGGACGTTGTTCAGAAGTGCAGAGGGCAAAGGCTGATAGTTCAGAGGAAAAGCTCCGAGCAAGGAAGACCGACGACGTTAATGAACAACGAGTTTTCTATTGCTCAAATGACTTGTCCTGCAAGATAAGGCATGACAGTCAAGGGCATCCGAGCAGGGGGTGCAGGACATCCAATCAGGGGGTGTCAAAATATCTTGGTTACGCAAGTTCAAGCATAGCGTCTCAGTGAAGGCATCCGAGACAGAAGCGTCGAAGAGATCTGTGGGAGATAGGACCAGAGGCTCTCTCCAAATCAGAGAGTGGTGTGAGTTGAGATAAGGATGTAGGATTTCCTCCTCCTCTTGTATCTCTGGTGTATTATCTCTAGCTTCAGGGGGTGCAAGCATCTCAGTGAGGAGATGCAGACTATGTTGAATTTAGGCTTGACAAGATTAGCAGTAGTGTGTGCTGTGGATCACCTTACATGGGTGAAGGGGGTGATTTGTTGAATTCACCCATGGGAAGGCAACCAACCATCATCCATGGGAAGGTAACCAACCAAGTCAAGCTTGGCGGCCACCAACCATGTCAAGGGTCAAGAATGGAGGCTACCCAAGTCAAGAATGAAGGCTCTCCCACCTACTCCAATGTGTATAAATGGAGGGTGAGAGGAGAGGTGAAATTGTGAGTGAGTAAACCGTGAACCAAAGAGTGCGAGAGATGTGAGGCGGAGAGACCGTCTCTCTCGGTGTGAGCAAGGGAGACGGGAGAGTGGCTGAGTGAGGAGAGTGTGAGCTCCTCCTCTATTGTAATCTTTCTGTAATCTCCCCGTTGGTATAGTGATAACCGGTTACTCTCCCGTGGACGTAGGCTTTGAGGCCGAACCACGTTAAATATTGTGTCTCTTTGTGTGTGGGTGTGTTTTTCTGCTTACTATGATTTCTACAAGGTCTTGGGCGGGATCCCAGATCTCAACATTGTCCATGGCAAATACTGATCAGAGATTATGCAATTTGGGTTTGGTTTTAACTCACCAAACAGTTGTTCCAATGGTGGTTGTAACATACTTGTTGGTTGCAACATAGAACTTCTAAGCCATGTCAGGCGAAGGGACCATGTCGAGGTTCTCACACCCTTCGGGCAGTCCAGCTTCGAGACATGGGAATCTGAGTTGGAGAAATTTGATTTGGAGTCCAGATTGTTGGGCTCGAGCAATGACTGTTGTGAATCGATTGATGTTGAGTGGTGTGGTGACTATGGTGACAATAACGCCTTGTTGTGCCAGTAATCTGGCTCTGTCTATCATGGGGATCATCTGGCCATGGGCCATTAAAGGGAACAAAATGAAGTGAAACTTTTGAGTTTGGGAAGCCATGGCCATTTAGCTTGAAGTAAATGGAGAGACTGATATGGGTTGCCTTCTCTTTTGTTTTATTTATGAAAAGTCTCTTATAGTCCATCTCAGAAGGTTGGCCTATTACGTGTAGCTTGGGCCTTAGTGATGTGTTCTCTCTAAATCTCAGATTTAAGTTATTGTGGCCATGTTTGAGGGTTTTCTTTGAAACTTGTCCGATCCAGATAAAGGGGGCACTTTGCGTGTGTTCTGAAATTAATCGAGATATCCGATCCACATAAAGAGAATGCTGTGCTTGAATTCTGTAATTAATCAAGGTATGCATAAACTGGCATGACACTTAAATATAAGACAAAAAGAAAAAAAAAAAGTCTCTTATAATTTTTTTTAAGTGATTAAATTTGTTCACACACTAAAAACATGTTATTTTCCTTTAGGGGTGTAAATCTGGCCCGGCCCAGCTCGGTCCATGTTGGGCCTCGTTGGTTCCCACCAAAATTCAGGCCAGACCGGACCAGTCTACGGACTAAAAAATTAGGCTCAGGCCCAAGCCCAAGCCTATGGGTATTCGGGCCTTGGGTGAGCCAGGCCTTGAGTGGGCCTTATGCGGGCCGATGGGCTAGGCTACGGGCCATGTTAGGCGGGTCGGGCCAGACTTCAAAATGATGGCCTAGGCCCAGGGGCTTGGGTGGGGCTTTGGCTCGGGCCCAAACGGGCCTAAACGGACCGAGTTCACCCCAAATCACGGGCCATTTTTACACTCCTACTCTCCTTACTGACGGTTACTCCACTTCGTAACTTAATTAGAGTTGTGAAAAAGAAACATAATCAAATAAATGGTCTTCTTTTCAACTCTAGTTAGTTTCATAAATCAAAGCAAAAAGAAGATAATCAGAATTAAAAGAAAGACCACTTATTTAACTATGTTCCTTTTGTACAGCCCTAGTTAAGTTACAAGTGAGGCTCACTTTATCCGAACAAGCCAATAAGGAGAATAACCTTTATACAGTTTTTGAGATTGTAAACAAATTTGCTCTCTGCTTTCCTAGGGAAAGAGCATACTGTGTCAAAAAAATTTGGACAAATTATATCAGTGATGGATGTAATTTCTCTCTTGCTTTAATTTGGACAAATTTGTTCTCTGCTTTCCTAGGGTAAGAGCATGCTGTGCCAAAAAAATTTGGACAAATCATATCAGTGATTAATGTAATTTGTCTCTTTCTTTAATTTGGACAAATTTGCTCTCTGCTTTCCTAGGGTAAGAGCATGCTGTGCCAAAAAAATTTGGACAAATTATATCAGTGATGGATGTAATTTGTCTCTTGCTTTAATTTGGTTTTTGTTGTTCTAATTTTATTAATTTTTCTTTTTAATATTTTTATATTGTATCAATTTAGTTTAGTTGATAACATCTATTAAAAAATTAGATTGAAATCAAGAGCAAAATGATTCATTTAAAATGGGATCTCAACCTTTCAATCATTTTGAGGAGGGTGAATAGTTTATTTTGTAAGATAAAAGACAATTTTAATTATTGAAGTATACGTTTTTTGTCATTTTAATCTCTTAAGTTTTAATCTTGCCTTTTTGGCCTTTAAATTTGTTAATTTGAGTCAATTTAGTCTTATCTATAACATCCGTTTACAATGATAATGGAAAAAATATTTTATTTTGAATAAAAGACAGTTTTGATCCCTACAGTCTGTATTTCTTGTCATTTTAATCTCTTAAGTTTTAAATTTTGTTATTTTGGTCCTAAAAATTGCCAATTTGCGATAGGATCAAATTGATTCAGATTGACAACTTTGAGGACTAAAATGACAAATTTAAAATTTGAGGGATTAAAATGACAATAAATGCATACTTCAGGGACCAAAATTATTTTTTTATTCATATTCATGCTCTCAATGTAGGCAGATGTTAGACCTAGGACCAAAATTAATTCAAATTGATAAATTTGAGGTCCAAAATGACAAAATTGAAACTTAAGTGATTAAAATGAAAAATAATGCATACTTTAGACATTAAAACTGTCTTTCATTTTTATTTTGTATAATGATTTCAGTATAATTTCTAAAAAGATGTTATCAATTGAACTAAATTGTCAAAACGTAAAACTTTTAAAAGTAAATTTGATGCAACCAATATTCAATGACCAAATTGACAATACACAAATTACAATAATTACACGTGTAATTTATCCAAAATTCAATGTCTCTTTGTCCTGACTCATTTGTAGTCGTTTTATTGTGTCTAAAATTTTCGTGTTGTCACTACAAATTAGGATTTTAGAGTAAAAATTTTAGGGATAAAATCATTTTTCCAAGACAAAATATTTTAATAGCCAAAAGTATTAGTGTTGTAAATTTAGTAACGAAATTAGACATTTAGTGATAAATTATTATTCTTTTGAGACTAAATTTTTTGTCTAAAAAATAAATCTTTTTTGCACCAAATTATTTTGTCTCTAAAAGTACATTTATTAGGAGATGTTTGATAACATCATTCAACACTTAAAAATTGAATGTATTAAATAATAATCAATTAAGCCCGTTTGATACTATAATTGATATTACTTAAAATTTTAAGTGCCTCTTGAAATGTAAGTTAAAACTTAAGAAAATTTTAAATCATATAAAACTTACTTATTTTCAATAAGATTTGATGAGAATTAAGTTCAACTATTAAGACGTATTGATAATTTACGTTATTTTTTTTTTTGTTTTATGCAAATAAGATAAGATTGGCATCTTCCAGTACGTAAAAGTGAAAAAGTGAAGCTGCAAAGTCATTGCACGCGAGTCCTACACACTACAACAAAATTGAATTTTTACAGCTTGCAATGCATGCCGTAAAAACTCTTTTACGGCATGCACACAAATGCCGTTATATGACATGCCGTGAAAAGTCAAACGTCATTTACGACATGCAGCTAAAGTTGTAAAAAGTAATAAATTAAACATTAATGACATACTTTGTATGCCGTAGATAATTTTTTACGACATTTTTGGCATGTCATAAATCAACATCCTTTCCATGACATAATTTTGCATGCCGTAGAAAGTTATTTTTAATATATTTATGACATACTATGTATGCCGTATATAATCTTTTACGACATTTTTCTTGCATGTCATAAATTATTACATTTTTTACGACATAATTTTGTATGCCGTAAAAGGTTATTATTAATATATTTCTGGCATACTTTGTATGCCGTATATAATCTTTTACGGCATTTTCTTACATGTCATAAATTATTACACTTTTCACGACATAATTTTGTATACCGTAGAAGGTTATTTTTAATATATATATATATATATATAGAGAGAGAGAGAGAGAGAGAGAGAGAGAGAGAGAGAGAGAGAGAGAAGCAAATTCAAAGTTCATTACATGAGTAAACTCAATATATGAACACGTGATATCATTAAAATGCCCACTTTAGTACTTGAAAAGTAAATTACAAGATCAGATAGCAAATTATATGTACAAATGAAAGCAAAAAGATTATACACAACACAAGCTAGTCAAGTCTAATTCATAATTAGGAGTAGTAGAGAGAGCTAAAGAATCAATTAACTTGGCCAATACAAAAAGGCCTTGTCCCAATATCAATTGTAGGGATTCGAAGAGCAAATGTTGCAGCAGCAGCAGCAACAGATGCAAGCAAATGATAATGTTCTCAATCTTCTCAATCTCCTCTGTTTTAGTAGTAGTTGTTTGTATGACCCAGGTATATCAACTAATATACTTTATGTGGATGGCTTTCAATCTTTTTTTTTTTCCCTCCTTTTTTGCTATGGTCTTATTGGGATAATCCAACGGCATGTGTTTAAAGTTAAAGTAGGGTTGTTTCATTTCAATTAAAAGGTGGATATTCCAAGTTCCCTAACACAACAGAATTGGATTGTCGCAATGCATATGGGAAATACTTCTCTGAATTAACTGTGAACAGTAGAGCAAGGATGCACTTTAAGATCGAATCAAATATCTACATAGTACATTATATGGTTTGCAATTTTAGTTTTGAAATAGTTTGTAATAAACTAGTAAAAAAGTGATGACCAGAGCCTTCTTGTAAGAATACAGCCGGGTTGCACTGAAGTGTTTAGGGGGCAGAAACTAAGAGCCACCTCTTTCTTGAATTATAATTTTCATCCAGATTTCTTTTTGGCACTTTCTGGTGCTGCAACAGGATAAATGTATCTTAAATTCCAGAGGATATAAATCGCCCAAATAAAAAATAAAAACAATTTATTAAGAAAAAATAACCAGTTCCAATTAAATCAGGGGAAAATATACCTTCGTCCGAACAAATACATGCTTTTGTTTTCTCAACTCTGATAGATTCATTTCCTAATTTCATTCTTCATCATCATCGATTGGTATAGCATAGCTCTCGTGAACTCGAGAAGCGCCAACCGGAGCTTCATAGCTCTTAGCAAGATAGTAAATTTTATAATGTTGAATTTTTGTCCTTATTATAGGAAAGATTAATTGAAGGAAGAAGGCTGGAATGGACATTCAACTGCCAAATTTGGATGCAAAAAGAAAATATTCATCATGTAATGGAGCTCGTTATCTAATTTCTATTGTCTAAAGAAATATGTAAATAACCATGAACTAAAACCTAGATATATGCAACAGAGAAAAACTTATCTTACAATGTGAAGGAAGATCGAGTCAAAACCCTACGACGGAGAGATTGAGGGAGAACCAGAGCAGTTCAGTGATAAATTGTTCGTCATCTCGTCGTTGTTCGTCGACTTCTTCTTAATCAATGCCAATCCCAAAATTGAATCAATATCTCAATCAAAGCAAGACAATCAGTAGCTCAATCAATGCAAAGGCAATTCTGTAGAACTAGGGCATGAACCCTTCAAATTCAAATACAAATGTCAATCAGACCAAAAATGAAAATCAAATACAAAAGCAAATCAGATCAAAAATGAATAAAAATAGAGATGGCACACCTTCTGAGACACAACTCTCGAGAGAAGAAGCTCCCGAAAGAGAAGTCATCTGCGATAGCTTCATCATCCATCTTCAACGCAATGTGAGAGGCAGGGATAGCCATGGAATTTCAGAGAGCTCGGCGTGAAAGATTGAGAGCGAATGCTAGGGCTTTTGTTTTCGACAATGAAGATCGGGACTCTCATGTCCTTTTAACTAAATAAATAAATACCTAGCAAATATGAAGTATGGAACGATTATGAGTTAAAATGATAACAAGGGATTGTTTGGGAATTGTCAATTTTTAATTTTTTATAAATAAAATGTAATATGTTTGTTGAGATTAAAATGATGTGATAAAAAAATAATGTGTTTCAAATAAAATAATGTGTCAAAATAACACATGTCAAACAACACCTAAATACCCTATCATTTTGCATAAATGCTAAAATTTTTAATTTACGTATAACTCAGTTTGATTTTGAAATTCAAAAACTGTTAAGTTTTTTTTTTTTTTTCTTTTGTTTTAGTAAATGTTTTCATATTAATTTTTTTTTTTACTTTCTAAATTTACTTAAAATATTTCAATTTGGAAAGTAAAATATTTTTGACAAAATCTATTTTTTTAGCTAAATACAAATATACATTTGTTCTTTTTCATATTTAGTGAATTTTTTTTTTTTTTGGAAAAAAAAGTATTTTTTTTATTTTTCATATTTAGTGAATTTTGTTAGATTTTTTTTTTAAAATATATATATTTTTTAAGTATATTTAAAAAGAAAAAAAATAATTAAAATAAAAAATATCAATACAGAAAAAAAAAAAAATCGAAAAGCAATTAATTACGACATGCATTTAATGCATGCCGTAAACATAAAGCCGTAGAAGAATGTGATGAGCTCATAAATTACGGCATGCATTTTCTGCATTTTTTGTATGCCGTAAAAATATACATTTTTTGCGGCATACTTTTGCATGCCATAAAAAGATCACATTGCATTTTTTTTTTTGGTACAAGTTTTCACGACATTCATTAGCATGTCGTGTAAAGTTATAATATTTTACAACATGAAATGTATGTCGTCTAAAGTACAAATATTTTACGACATATTTTTGTAAGTCGTAAAAACATACATTTTTTACGGCATACTTTTGCATGCCATAAATATATGAATTAACGACTTGCATAGTATGTATGCCGTTATTGACAAAACATTAACGGCTTACAAAAAAAAAAAAATGACGTAGAATGTACTAACTACGACATGTATTTAATGCATGCTGTAAACATGATGCCGTAAATAGTTAATTTTCTTGTAGTGACAAGTCATGAATTGTGACTTAATAAAATTCTCCTTGTGAAAGAGGAAGATACAAATGTAGCCAAATAATAAATTGTGATAGTTACATTGAAAAAAATGCTATCAATGTGATACTTGCATTGAAAATGCTATAGCTCTTATGATTAGGAAGATACTATCAAAATCTCATGATAAAAAAGAAATTATCAATTTTACATTTACTAAGCATTGATCTCTTTATCTTTTAATTAGATTTATATGAATAATTAATTGAGCTAATCTAATTAATTATGTTAAATATATACTGTTAGCAGGGACGAAATGACAAAGAGACTACCAGGGGCTACACACTTATGCCCAATTAATAAAACCTTACTAATATATGGCACTTTTAATCTAGTATACAATTCTTTATTAAAGCTTTTTTAATTGGTATGGCACCCCTAGATAATAAATGGTACTATCCACTCTTGTTCTTGGTCATGACACTAACCATTTAACTAGGAGCAATAAGTTTAGGTAGCTTCCTCAATTTATCAAAAAATTTATCAACTGCATCGATAAGTTAATTAATTAGAATGCTGTATATATATATATATATATATCCTTTCTTAAAAGTCTCTATTTTGAAGTGGGCCGTCATGTGAGACCACACTATGAAATTCTAGACTTTTGTCGGATTGTCTCTGTTTTAGTTCATAGAACTGTTATAGAATTTCCATTCAACAATTATTGGAGAAAAATTATTGGGTTCTTCTAGAGCACCACCTTTTTATACTCTTTCATTAATTATTATATAATATGCCGTATCTTCTTTCACTAATCATCACATAATATGTTGTCACTTAACATAAAATCATATGTCCATTATTGTAACATGACTACACCTTGTCTAAATCAACTCTATTTCCACTATTTTCAGAGGTCTTGCTAGCTCTTGGGGTCCAATTTCAATTAATGAATCCACCCTTTATTTAGTTTCATCTTCAAAATTTATTTTTGTTTGTGTTTTTTTGAAAGGAGGAATTATACTCTAGTGGGAGAATTTTTTTTTTTTTTTTACACAAATATGAAAGGGTGTAAGGATAACTTTTTACTTGTACACCATCACAAAATTACTTGAGCTCTACATATTTTTATATTTTTTTTTTTATATATCTATTACACTATTTTGAAATTTCCCTTTTTTCATACCAAAAAAGAAGAAGAAATTCCCTCCTTTGAAAGCACTGAAAACTAACTGACAAATCAAGTCACGGACTGGACATTTTCATAAGCAAAAATATCGTCCACTTGCAACTTCGTGATTATTTATAATATTTTATGTGTCTCTAATATTTTCTGACTTATGTTCAAAATAATTAAAATAGATTGTAATTTTGGATTAAGCAATGCTAGTATATTTATCACAAAATTTCTTTGTCATTTTATAAGCAATGCTAGTATATTTATCACAAAATTTCTTTCTCATTTTATATTATCTAAGTACATGGCAATCCACATAGCTAATCACACATAATGGTAACAAAAAAAAGAAAAAAGAAAAAAATAATAATATTATATTTATGAAAATTTTAAAAATAATCATAGAAACCTTGTTTGACAAATTTTTTAGTTTATAAATTGGGAACCTCAAGTTTTTAAATTGGGTTCAAAATATAAACTCAAAAAAAGTATTTTCATTGTTTATATATATATATATATATATTATTATTTATTTATTTATTTATTTTTTTGGGTGTACAAGGCACACTATTTGTAGCTTTACTACAAAATTACTTTGTGGAGAAGTGGTTTGGAAATACTCTTCTAATCCTAGGGAGCGCTCGAGATCCGCTGATAGTCACCTGAAATGGGATAAACACTCCGGTCGGGGGTGTCAGAATTAGCACTCCGATGAATAAGTTAGTCTCTACCCTCAAGAATGCTCGTGTTCTAAGTTAAGCATAGTAATTCTCACATACCTCATTCTGGCTGATGTTTCTTCTATTTATATCTTTTCTTCTTTGGGCCTCGGGATTAGGTCCATCCCCCACTTCATATTCGGCACATTTTATAATGGACCGATCCCTACTCGGCCCTTCGCTTAATTGGTTATTTGGCCGAGTAGGGTTGGATTTTGAGCTTTCGAGCCAATTGCCGAGTGCTTCGAACCTCGACTCTACCAGATTCGGCCATCTGGAACCTCTACGACTCCCGAATCTCGGCCTCCACAATTGCCCCCCAAGCATTCCACTAACGACAGCTGGCTGGAGTGTTTGGCTTCGAACTCGAAGAGTCAGAGCCGAAATTCGGCGGCTGAGCGCATTCCAATGCAAATGTCTGTACACACGCTTTTCGGTTATCATTTCAATTTCCCGCCTCCTCATACACTTCTATTTATTGTGATTTAAAATTTCGACGTCTTTTCAAATACATACACGCTTTTAGACGCCCATCGCTGGATTGCCTCCCGAACTACCTCTGCAACTTCCGACTCTTCTCTATCTCCATCGCCTCTTGTAAGTTCTCTCCTTCTCTGCTTTGTTTTTTGGCTTAGCATAATCCTATTGGCTGGGGGGGAATGGCGAAACATTTAAAAGATCTCCTCTCACCAGATTGAATTTCTGGCTTCCAACGCCATTTTTCCATTCCTGATGACGTCTGTCTGTCATTTGTGGCAGACGGCACCCTCGATATGGAGAGGGTTGATGAAACCACGATCGTCTTCCCTCTTCTATCAATCGTAAGGGGTGGGGTCCGCTTCCCCCTTCACCCACTCCTTAGGGCCGTGCTTTGCCATTGGAGGTTAATCCCTTCCCAACCCAACGTCAACTTCTTTAGGGTCGTGATGGAGATTATCAAACTAAACCGCCACCTTGGGCTTAACCTTGGCATTCCTGCTATTCGGCATTGCTACGCCTTGGCCAAGTCTACTGGTCGGCACGGGCGTTATTTCCTTAGGGCCAAAGACACCGACCGTCAACTAGTGACTATGCTTTCCAGCTCTGGGAAGCGAGTCGATGATGTTATGGTCGTCATCCAAGGAAACTGGGAATTCGGCGAAGGCGAGGATCGCCTTGATCGTATTCCTAGATGAAGGGGCGAACCAGGTGGCCGAGTAACTTCTTTTATTTATTTACTTGTTATATTTATAAAACCTTGTTTTCAGGACCTCATGGTTTTGCTTTTGCAGGAAACGATTTGAAGAAAGTCTTGACCTCGACTGATGACGTCGTCCTTTCGAAAATCAAGACTGCACTCAAGTATTTCGGCCGATCGAGTCTTCAGAAGCAGGGGAGGGTGGCCCACGTTTTGCGCCGCTACGAGCCGACTTATACGACCTTTTCGGCGGCGGAAAACATCCCAATTACGAAGGGTGAGGAGTTTCTTGTCGCCCTTATCTTGACTGATTTCAGAAATTTAAGGCAAGTCAGCTGCGAGGGATCAGATTTGGAGCGACCGGAAGTTGCTGAGGCTGTTGAGTCAGACCAATCCGAAACTGAGGTTGACGAGGCTTTGAAGTTAGCATTTGAGGAAGCCGGCCTCAATTCGGCTGATCCTCCGTCCACCTCAGGTCAAGAGGATCGTCCGCTTGATGATATTTTTCATGGTCTGGAGGACCTTCCCGACACGTTCCCAAAAGATATGGCTGGGTTGAGCCTCAGTAAACTTGCCAAAAAGGTGAACATGGAAAGGATGGCCGCGCGGCGAAGGGCGGAGGAGATTTGGGCTGCCGAGTCTCACTCCCAGTCCTCCTTGCCTGTTATTGAGGAGACGGCAAAGAACGGAAGTACCGAGGCAAAACCTTTTGTGCAAGCAAGTGTTGCAACTGAGCAAAGGGTGGAGAAGCGCCCTGCTGATGTCGAGGCCGGCTCAGAAGAAGACCGTGCCGACAAACGACCTCGTTTGAAGAAGTCGGATGAGATCGTACCTTTTGTTATTCAGCCCAAGATAAAGAATATGCCGATCTCCTCCGATGCTTCGGTGATCAAAGACCCAGCGGTTGCACTCAGCTTGGCGACGTCCGTTTCACTGCCTGCTGACAAGGCGACTTTTCGGGCAGAGCTGGATCTGGTTGCAATTGGGCTGGCCGCGCAATCGGCTCTTTTGGTATATATCTGGACTTTGTGTTTTCTCTTTATGCAAATATAATTTTGTTCTTAACTTCCTGTTTTGCAGGCCGTCGGAAGGATAGCTAACATGGGTCGTCGCTATCACGATGCCGTCGAGCTAATTGGCCGTTTACAAGCGGAGGTTGAGGGCCAAAGCAGTAGGGCGCAATCAGAGGGCGCCCGTGCCGAGGCCGAGATGGAGAGAGCCCGCAATGCTGAAG
This sequence comes from Camellia lanceoleosa, assembly GCA_025200525.1. Taxonomy (NCBI): domain Eukaryota; kingdom Viridiplantae; phylum Streptophyta; class Magnoliopsida; order Ericales; family Theaceae; genus Camellia; species Camellia lanceoleosa. Next base: position 98,522,321 of record CM045767.1, on the reverse strand, counting down.
AATTGAGATCAGACGCCGAGAAGAGGGCAGATGCGAGTGACGACGCGCTTAGATTGGCCTAGGAGGCGATCTCTAAATTGGAGGCTGGATTAGAAGAGATGAAGGCGGCGAAGGAAACAGTCGACCTGAAGACTTCCAGCGAATTCGATGCTAGGAAAAAATCTGCTTTGGAGGAATATATAGAAGAAATCCCCAAATTTGAGAATCGGGGATTTAAACACGGCTGGCTCAAAGCCCTTGCTGCTGCTGATGCGACATTGGCTACGCCAATTCCATACGAGTAAGTGGATGTTGAGCCGCTGGAGTCTGACTCCGAGAACTAATTTGGGCGGCTCTTGTTTTTTTTTTTTTTTGTTTTAGGATTTGCATGTAATTTTCTGCTTTTTATAGCTTTTTGTCTAGTAATTTTCATATGTAAAATGGTTACAATTTGTGCCTAATTTACTTAATGAAAATTCATTTTGTAATTTTCTGTTACTAATGAACGGAATTGTTTGGTTGCTGTTTTGGATAAAACGTTTTGTATACTTGCTGACTAGATGATTAGGCCGTTTAGATAGTTAGGCCGTTTAAAAATCCAAAAATTAGTACATGAAGTGGCTGTGGCACATATCAATCGGCATGGGGCCGAGATGCTCGGCCGGTTAGATTAATAAATCAGCCCTTGCCCCAGCCAGTGCATGGACTTCAAGGCATTCTCCCATAGTTGCCGTTTAGATAATTAGGCTGTTTTAAAAAGCCAAAAATTAGTGTATGACGTGGCTGTGGCACATATCAATCGGCATGGGGCCAAGATGCTCGGCCGGTTAGATTAATAAATCTGGCCTTGCCCCAGCCAGTGCATGGACTTCATGGCATTCTCCCATAGTTGCCGTTTAGTAATTAGGCCACTTTAACAAGCCAAAAATTAGTACATGAAGTGGCTGTGGCACATATCAATCGGCCTTCGTCGTTTGGAGACTGCCAAAAGCGTTAATGAAATTGCCTCGGGGTCGCTGCATACCTACAAATAAATGGGCTGATTTCGCGCCAATGGGTCCACTTATTCTTATTCATATTCGATTTGAACTAGCTTGGGGCGAGGGCGAATGTCAAACAAAGCGTTCTTCAACAACATAGGAGATGGACGAACGCTGGCTGAGCTAGATGCTGCGATGAATCGCACCAGCGAGCCTGTGCGTATAGAAGGAAGGACGTCCAAGGAAAGCGAAAAACGTCAACTTCCAAGCCGTCGAAGCAGATCACCCCAAAGAGAGAAGCATCAACGGGGAAGCTCCCCGCGACTACGACAGGGGAATGAGTCAAACGCGACGCCACGACCATTGAGTTTTATGGTGTTCGTGGGGAATAAACCGATGACTGAGGCAGATTCCATCGTTAATGATTTAGGTGTAGCGGTCGAGTTCGCTCAACAGATCTTTCCACCGGAATTCCAACAATCGATGGATGGACAACGAAATTTCGAAGTGTTTCGAGAAGGTATTCATGGGGCGGTGAAGGGGCTATACACCGCCTACGAAGTCGGCATGCGTCTGCGCGCCGCGCGGCAGAAGGTGGAGAAAATGGACGAACGGGTCCGCAGTTCGGAGGCCTGTGCGGAGAAAGCCGAGGGCGAGCTTAGGGAGCTTAGGAAGGTTAAAGTCGCCTATCCGCATGCGGTGGGTCAATCTAACCCGATTGTGGACGAAAGGGTTACCCAACGGCTATTGAGTCTTGCCATCGCCGACCGAGATACGGCAGGCATGTTTGCCGTACAAAATGCGAGGGCCAAAGGTTACGAGGAGGGCTTCCATGCTGGTCGGAAGGTTAGGATCGACAAAACGAAAGAGACACTTGCTGAGGAGGTCTGCCGATGCGAGAATTGGGGTTTTAAGCATGGTTGGATCACGGCTCTTCAGGCCGCGGAGGCTCTCCGAGCAAAGGGTGTCAATTCCAACTTATGTGACCTGGATCATCGTGACCATTTGCCCTTTGCCGCCTTTGAAGTTGAAAAGAGCGATGATGAGGGCGACGCTGAATAAAAATATTCGTTGTAATGTTCAAACGCGGATTGCATCTATAATTATGTATTTATTGGTTGGTTGAGTAAAACAGAACTTTATTTTCAATGTTTTGTTATAATTTTTGTTCGGCGCATACATGCTTGGCCTGATTTAATCGACATCATTGTGTTATGCACGGCCCGAATGTTTAATCGGCCCAAAGACGTTATTCGCCGATGGGGCTCCGAATTCGGAGACTTTATTTGGCCAATCGTGATATCCACGAAGGGCGCTCTGAATCCGGAGGCTTAGTTAGCCCAAAGGCATCATTTGCCGATAAGGCTCCAAATTCGGAGACTTTTTTGGCCAATCGTGATATCCACGAAGGGCGCATTGAATCCGGAGACTTAGTCCACCCAAAGGCGTCATTCGCCGATGGGGCTCCGAATCCGGAGGCTTTAATTGGCCAATCGTGATATCCACGAAGGGCGCTCCGAATCCGAAGGCTTAGTCGGCCCAAAGGCGTCATTCGCCGATGGGGCTTCGAATTCGGAGACTTTTTTGGCCAATCATGATATCCACGAAGGGCGCTCCGAATCCGGAGGCTTAGTCGGCCTAAAGGCTTTATTCGCCAATGGGGCTCCGAATTCAGAGAATTTTTTGGCCAATCATGATATCCACGAAGGGTGCTCCGAATCTGAAGGCTTAGTCCACCCAAAGGCGTCATTCGCCGATGGGGCTCCGAATCCTGAGGCTTTAATCAGCCAATCGTGATATCCATGAAGGGTGCTCCGAATCCGGAGGCTTAGTCGACCCAAAGGTGTCATTCGCCGATGGGGCTCTGAATCTGGAGACTTTATTCAGCCAATCATGATATCCACGAAGGGTGCTCCGAATCTGGAGGCTTAGTCAGCCCAAAGACGTCATTTGCCGATAGGGCTCTGAATCCGGAGACTTTTTTGCCAATCGTGATATCCACGAAGGGTGCTCCGAATCCGGAGGCTTAGTCGGCCCAAAGGCGTCATTCGCCGATGGGGCTCCAAATCCGGAGACTTTATTTGGCCAATCGTGATATCCATGAAGGGCGCTCCAAATCCGAAGGCTTTAATCGGAACATCTTTGAACTAGATTCTGTGCTAGGTGAAGGGGAATCTTTGTATTACAGAAAAAGAGATGTACATGGCGAACAGTTCAGAGCAAGCATCATGCCCCACAAGTCGGGCTAATGATAAAATTTGCGTAAGTGCGTGGAATTCCAAGGTCGTGGCAAACTCCTTCATGACATGTCATTGGGCCGATATGCCCCTACTCCAGCGATCAAATCGATCTGATAGGGACCGTCCCAGTTAGGACCCAATTTTTCATCGGCTGGTTTCCTGTCAGCTGGGAGCACCTTCTTCAGGAAAAACTCTCCCGGTGTGTAGCGGCACAGCTGAACACATTGATTATATGACTTTGCCAGCTACTGCTGGTACCGTGCCATTGATGAAAGGGCTCGGTCTCTTCATTCTTCGATTAGAAACAAATCCAAAGCCCGCATCATGTCGTTTCGGCCCGTATCAAAAACTTGCGACTTGAGTGTCGAGTGGCCGATCTCCAGGGGTAGGATTGCCTGGGTTCCAAAGCATAGGGCAAACGACGTTTCTCCAGTCGATCTTGGTATAGTTTGATGAGCCCAGAATACACTCAGCAATTCTTCGACCCATTTGCCTTTGGCTTTCTCCAGCCTCTTCTTGATGCCGTCCAAGATGGATTTATTAGAGGCTTCGGCTTGGCCATTGCTTTGGGGATAAGCCGGCATAGAAAAGTAAGGCCAAATACCATATTTGCTGCACTGCTCTTGGTATACACCACAATCAAACTGGGTGCCGTTGTCTGAGATAAGAGCTCTGGAAATGCCAAATCGTGTTATGATGTTCCTCCACACAAAGCGTTTAACGTCAGCATCTTGAATGTGTGTTAATGCCTCCGCTTCGACCTATTTCGTGAAGTAATCTGTTGTGACGATCAGGTATCGCTTGTTTCCTAGGGCCTTCGGCAATGGTCTTACGATATCAAGCCTCCACTGGGCAAATGGCCAAGGACTGGTGATAGAGTTCAACTAGGCAGATGGTTTAACGGGGAGAATTTCTGGCACTGTTCACACTTTTTTGCATAACACTCGGTGTTTGCTCTCATTGTTGGCCAAAAATACCCCTGCGTTATAGCTCGATGGGCCAAAGAGCGTCTGCTAGAATAGGCGCCACAACTGCCTTCGTGTATCTTAGTCAGAAGCTCCTCGACTTTGTCTGGGTGCACACATTCCAAATATGGGCCAGAGAGTGACTTTTTATAAAGCCTTCCTTGCGGATCCAAGTAGTATCGCATGGCTTTGTTTCGCAGCTTATGTGATTCTTTCTTGTCCTCTGGGAGTTGTTCAGAAGATAAGAATTCAGCAATGGGATCCATCTAACTTGGTGCAGATTCTATAACGTTGATTTGGACTTCCTTCGAAGGGCCAATGCTTGGCTCTGGGATGAATCCTACTTCGATGGTCCGTTTTATCTCTGAGTTGATTGCGGAGGCTAGGCAAGCCAAGGCATCTGCATGGGTGTTCTGATCATGTGTAATCTGGTTCAACTCATGATGGTCAAATTTTGCCAACAAGGAGTTGGTCATTTTCATGTAGGCCGCCATACGGTCGTTTCTTGCCGCGTACTCCCCCTTTAGCTGATTGATCACCAGTTTTGAGTCGCAAAACACAAGCAGACGCTGAGCACCCAGAATATGCGCATTCCACAAACCGGCTAAAAGGGCTTCATATTCGGCTTCGTTATTTGATGATTCGAAGCTGAGCTTGACGGCCTGCTCAATTACTGCGTCGTCGGGGGTCATGATTACAACTTCGACTCCACTGCCCCGATGATTGGACGATCCATCACAATACAACTGCCAGATGTCCCCAACATAAATCCTCCAGTTCGGCTTCGGTTGAATTTCATCTGTCTTGAAGTCGGCGACATCAGACTTGAAGTCGTTGAGGCTCCCAATGAATTCGGTGATAAAGTCGGCGAGCACCTGTCCCTTGATTGAGGTTCTGGGTAAAAATTGAATATCGTACTGGCCAAGTTCCAGGGCCCACTTTGAAACATGTCCAGATACTTCTGCACTACGTAATACTGATCGGAGGGGATAATCTGTTAGCACCCCAATCTTATGCCCCTGGAAGTAATGCATGAGCTTCCTTGCTGCCATAACTAGGGCTAGGATGAGCTTTTCCAGCGGAAGGTAGCGCGTTTCGGCGTCAACCATTGCCTTGCTCAAATAATACACTGGCCGCTGCTCCCCCAGCTCTTCCTTTATCAATACAGCGCTGATGGCTCGATCAGAAACTGCTAGGTACAAAATGAGCAGGTTGCCAGCAGAGGGTGTTTTCAGGAGTGGTATATATCGATAATTTGAAACGTTGAATAATTAGGACTCGTCGAGTATTTCATTTTTGCAAAAAATCATATTGATCGGATATAGATAGCTACTTGATTAGATCAAATTTGTGTTAACAGTAATTATGATTTTAAAAATAAATTGTTGACACAAATGTGATCTGATTAAGTAATTATTGATATCCGATCAACGTAAATTTTTATAGAGATGAAATACTCGACGAGTCCTATTTATTGAATGATTTGGATTATCAATATGAATTTTGCAGTGGGCCATAGAGCTTTAACACTCTAATTGAAAAACCCAACTGGAGAGAAACTGAGTGCTTGGTATTTGTAGACACCCCATTTTAACCGCCCCTAAGACTTGGGCACTTTCTTTTGAACACCCCATGATGAAAATTGCAATATGTCATTTTATGAATTTCTCAGCTAAAAAAAAAAAAAAAAAAAAATCATATTGAAGCTTTAATCTCAAACCTCACCCATGTTGGCCAAATTATTAATTTTTAGTATTTCATAATATTTTATAATTTTATGTGTTGTACATAGTTTTTGATGTTTTTATATAAATTGGTATAAATAATTTTGATATTTGATAAAAAAGAAAATGATAATATATATATATATATATAAAATAAAAATAAAATAAAAAAAGAGGATGAATGAGTGGGGGGATGGAGATAAGATTTTTGGTGAGGTTGTGTGGAGGCGGTGGAAAACAATTATTATTTTTAGAAAAAGAGGGAACATATATGGTCATGAGGGAAGAGAATCAAAAAAGAAAAGAGAGTAGGTGAGAGTGGGTAGAGAATGATTGTTAAAGGAGCTGGTAGGTGATGATAAAAAGAAAAGAGCAAGAGAAAGGAGGGAGAGGGGGGACAGTTTTTCGGTGGAAAGCATTTTAGAGTGAGTGGGGGGAATAAAAAATAAGGGGAAGAGAGGTTCTGAAGGAGGGCAACACAGCACACATTGAGACATGCATCTTGGCTCTCTCTCAGTTTTTTTTGAGATGTAATGGTGAAGAGTTCTGGATTGGGGCTCTCGGCAGAGAGCAGTTTCAAAAGGGAGAGTGAGTGAGTGAGTGAAAAATGTGAGGGGAAGAGAGGTTCTTGATCCGAGCTACAAACACACAGATACAACACATGCGTCATTCCATGCACACACAGAACAGTCCTCTTTCTCTCTCTGATATATACACAGACAACACATACAACTCTCTCTCCCTCGGCTATCTTGCAACACCACCACCGTTGCCATCACTCACTAGACCACCATTGCCATCCTAACACACAAACTTGACACACACACATTCACATACACACATGGCTATCACAGCACAAACACACCACTAACACTCTCCTCTCACACACAACTATCCTAACACACACTTATGATTCACACCACTCAAGACACATGATTCACACCACTCTGACTCACAGCACACACGACATTACAGCCAACAGACCATTCACACACACATGGTTTTAGAGAGAGAGAGCACAGACACCATAGACAGCACACATACAGAGCTCCCTCGCATGAAAGACACTAATACAGACAGCCACACACACCATACACAACACACATCACACACATCACACACACATGTACACACGACAGCAAAACACACAGACAACCTCACCACCCCAGCTTCTCTGAATACTCTAGCTCCGACCATCGCTCATAAGGCAACGCCACCTACTGTAATATCATCTCCATCGACTGTTCCTCCACCTCTACACCGAGCCAGCACCACCGCCGAAGCTCTCTCCCAGTCTGCCTCCCTCCCTCGGCCTCGTCGAGCTCGAGAACCTTTAGTGCAAGAAGACCGCTTCAAAAGAGGAAAGCGGTGTTATCCTTCGGGTTGTTCAAAGGCAACTGCGACTTCTTGTAATTTTGCTCCTGTATAATGCAGGCGCTATGGAGGCCGCCACGACCTAGATAACCGCGGGTGGCCAAAACGGATCCAAACCTTCATTCACTTCTCTTGTGTGGGAGTTACACAATCTGGAAACTTTATTGTTGAAGTAGTTGATCCAGTTTCTGACTACTTGGAGTTGAGAAAGAATTTAAGGGTGCTTGTGCAAAACCCATCTTTGTGGACAAGCTAGGAGCCAATCCAGAATCCATGTCAAATGGAATGCCTCTTGAAGATTTTGGGCATGGTCATCCAGATCCTAATCTCACTTATTCCAAGGATTTGGTTGACATTATGTATGGAGAGAATGGACCTGATTTGGGAACTGCAAGTGATGGTGGGGCTCCACTGAAGATGAATACATGGCCGGGGATTTCAAACTTTTATTTTTTTTTTTATTTTGATTTTGAGTGTTTTGTGAGGTTTTATTTTATTTTTTATTATTTCTTCCTCCTCCTTTATTTGGATCTGTAATATTTAAAGTGTTGTAATAATTCCCCACCCTGCTTCTTTCTATCTCATTCTTTAATCGCTTTTCCTAACTATGCATATGTATATATCTGACATGCCATGCATATCCCTACTTTACATCCATGCCCCATGCATAAGATTCGATTAAATTTGCATCTTTATGCTTTAATTGATTATCCTATGATTTTGTACGCTATCACATGTTTTGCAATGTTTCACATGTCATATCTTAAAAGCCAAATCTTTAGCTGCATCTCATGAGTGAATTGCATTAGGAATATGTATATAAGATCATGCATATTTTACTAACTTTGTTTTGTAGCTGTTCGAGGGACGTCGGTCAATCTGTGAGTTTTTATGCTTTAGCATCCCATTTGTGTGTGTTTTTCTTACTATGTGTTAGCATTCTACCATGAGGCTACTTGCTTACTTGATATAACTGTATGAATGCCTGTGGAAGAAGGCTTGTTGCTTGAATTGGAATAATTCAATAAATGTACATTTTAAGCCTACTTTGTAGTGGCAAATTCACAAACTTTAAGCCCACTTTGTCAAGTGGCAAATTCAAACCCTTTCTGAAAAACAAACATAAAATTGAATTGTTCCAATTTGAGCAAACTAGTCTATACTTGTATCCTTCACATAGTAAATTTTAGGATTTATTCAATAATCAGAACATGAACATATAAAGAAAATATAAAAGTCATATCATGGTTTAGTAGAGGCCGATCTTTTGATCGGGTGAGCGGGGGTGCTCATTATTGACATTCCCCTCTCATACCTAAGGTTCCGAGCCAAGCATCCTTGGTTACGACGAACAGTGGCCTTGGCATCGAGTCATGGGTGTCATAATTTCCCAAAATATTAGGTGGCGACTCTGAGATCTGATGACGCAGTCCATTTTTGACAAAATTGCAATAAAATGGATTTTCAATAAAAGTTACAAAATCTAGACTCTTATCTATGTTTCACATTGCACTTGTGAGACTAGATCAAAGAGATCTCGGGAGTTCGATCTGTTTAACGCGCGTCGGTACCCCCTGGGCATGTTACAGTTTCTGGCGACTCTGCTGAGGATTTTATGAAACCTTGACTTGAACTCCATGATATGACCTTTATTTTCAATTATATGTTCATTGCATTGCATTCAGTGGTGCACTTCAAGTCCTTGTGTTGCCCAGAATCGTGGGAACACGCAATTAAGCTTTTTGTGACACTACACCTATTTTTACGATACTTTAGAGGCCTTGTGTTGTAACCTTTTGAGATTTGTCAAAAGGGTAGCTTTGCTATGTAGCCCTGCTATCTAGCTTTGCTATCTAAGTTTCTCAGACTCCGAAGAGAGGCTATTTGACTCTTCTGATTTCCTGGGATCTTTATTGGTTATGACCCAAAGGACTCTTTGGTAACGTCACCTTGACTTCAACCCTTAGAGCAGAGCCAACCTTGTACATATAGTGAACTATAGTACCTTTCAAAATGAGGATAGGACGCTCTCCCATTTCTAGGATGTATGATACCGCTTGTTTGAATAGTGAAACCCTAGATGGTTTCAAGTTAGGACAGGATAACCCTACCTTCTTTAGGGGTGTTTGTTCTCTTTCCTGCTTTATGTGCAATGTATTGGATCTATACAGGGGTTCTCAAATTCGAATGAGTGGTTCAAGTTGTTCAGTTTAGCACCATTACTTCAAAAACAAAAAAAATAACAAAAACATAAAATGAAATTTTTTTTTTGTAAAAAAAAAAAAAAAAAAAAATGCCGATATCCCACAAAGTTAACCATCTCTGTGATTGGGGAGTGACCACCTGTTGATTGCACGAGCTTTATTTTGAATGTTGTGGTTGGCCCACACTTTGACTAGCAAAATTGAGAATGGTTTTATTCTGAGTTCTGAATTGAGTATTGAGTCTAAGTTTGATTCCACCAAGTTTGTAGAGTTAGAGTCAGGCTCGAGTCATCCTAATGAGTTAGAGTCAGTTGATTTCGATAGTGCTAACCTAGACATTTCTGTCCTGTCTAGGTCCACTTTGTCATTTTCTTTTGAGTATGTTGTCAAAAGTCTGTGGCCATTGCTGAGACATAGTCTCTTTTCAATAAACAGAAAAACAAAAAAAACAAAATGCCATAGAGTTTGCCTATTTCTCTGTGCCTTAATTCATTGCATTGACTAAAGTTTTTCAAAACTTTTTCCAAAACTCTGATAAAAACAAAGAGGAAGAATTTCCTCGGGATTTGCAAATTTTGATTAACTGAGAGGAAGAGAGGTGTGCTAAGCCTTTGATGAATAAAATCATTTTTGTTAGTGTGGGTACTGAGAAGGATCCTAGCTTGGTCCAAATTGGTTCCATCTTATCTTCATAAAAGTACGAGTGATTAGTCACTTTGTGAAAAGATTTCAAAAACTGTTTTTGCGTGGTCCTATGCAGACATGCTTGGAATTAGTTATACAGCATAGGATCCCTCTTGACTCGTGGTCCGACCTCCTTAGCTCCTTAGCTTTCAAACCTTGATTCGAAGTATTCAATGATCATTCAAAGTGTAAGGCTTGCATAGCCGAATTGGAAATAGCCCTTGAACTAGAGGCCATGATGTGATTCAAATGGAGGCAGCCCTTCAACTAGGGGCAATAAGGTCGAATATGATTTAGATTGGAAATAGCCCTTGAACTAGAGGCAATGATGTGATCCAGATTAGAAACAGACCTTGAACTCAGGGTAAAGAATGTGATTTCGATTTGAAACAACCCTTGAACTAGGGGCAAAAGTGTGAGGCTTGCATAGCTAAAATGGAGGTAGCCCTTGAACTAGAGGCAATAAGGTACCACCCTTGTGAGGCTCGCTGGGTTGAAAACCCGGAAGGGCGACCCAGGCAAAAGTTAGAGCACAAAAAAAAAAAAAAAAAAAAAAAAGAAGAAGAAGAAGAAGAAAGAAAGAAAAATAAAAAGAAAAATGAAAAGCTCACAAGGTTGAAAACCTGAAAGGGCAGCTTTGGCAAAAGTTAGAGCGTAAAAGGAGAGTGTCAATACTTGAGTGAACCTTAGCCAAAACTATGTAGGGCCTGTGATTCAAATTGGAAGCAACCCTTGAACTAGGGGCAAGAAGGTTGGATGTGATTTAGATTTGAAGCAGCCCTTGAACTAGGGGCAAAAGGTTGGATGTGATCAAAGAGTTAAAACTGAATCATTTCCCAATGATGACTGCCCAGAAAGGCCAAACCCAGAATTTGAGAGAATGGATTTTATTATTGAAGGATAGTCGAGTTCCTATCCACTACACTAGGGGCAACACTAGGGGCAAATTCAGACCCAAGTAGCCTAGTCCCTACATCATCATATCTCTTGGTCAAGTGTAGCAGTTATTATTATAGATTTTGATGGCCTAGAGATCTCACACCCAATCAACATGGACAAGCTAAACTGAAACCCTTGAGAGGCTCGCTGGGCGGAAAACCCGGAAGGGCGACCCAAGCAAAAGTTAGAGCATAAAAACAAAAAATATATATATAGAAAAAAAATGAAATGAACAAAATGAAAAAAAATAGAAAAATGAAAAAATGAAAAGCTTGTAAAGTTGAAAACCCGAAAGGGCAGCTTTGGCAAAAGCTAGAGCACAAAAGGAGAGTGTCAATACCCGAGTGACCCTCAACCGGAACTACGTTGGCCTGATTCCTATCCTTAGGATACGTAGGTAGCTTCATCTTGAAGTTCGGCCCTAATAATTTTTTCAACTCATTCATTTCGTCCATGTTTGATTGGTGTATCTTTAGTCGACTTGGTTGTCCTATCCGTGTTTGATTGGTGTATCTTCGTTCTGCTCAGTTCAGCTGGTTCGATTCAACTTGGTTCAGTTTGGTTCGGTTCGGCGGTTCGGTTTGGTTTGGTCTAGTTCCGCTCGGTTTCATTCGGTTCTGATTGGCTTGGTTCGGATATCACCTTTGATTATCTGGTTTGGGACTATGCACCCCACTGGTTGATTCCATGTTAGTTGAGTAGTGGCCATTTGCAAAAATAGGTTTTGATTAATTTAAATGAAACTGACTAATTTTTCTCGAAAATTGTTTCATTTTTGCAAAACTTGGACCATTCTTTGGATTTGAAAAGGGAAAATTTTCAGTGCTCACAGCTCAGCTTACATGACTTCAAAACAGAAAATAGAATAAGTATGCTAATCTAACTCTCATGTTGATCAAAACATGTTTATAAAAAAAAATCAAGAGACAAAAAAGGGTCAAGGCAATGAACTAGGGGTATAGTCAAGTTAGAGATTCTGTCTTCTCCACTGCTCGAGTCAACTATTCAGTGTATATAAGTGTGTATTCATACCAGTCAGTGTATATAAGTGTGTATTCATGCCAGTCAGTGTATTCATACCAATTAGGGTATTCATACCAGTCAGTGTATTTATACTAGTCAGTGTATATAAGTGTGTTTGGATCGTTTTGCTTCATTCTTCTTTCATTAAGTCATTCTTTGATTTAGGTCAGTATAGAATCAATGTTCTATTCAGAGTTCAAAATTCAATCATTCTCAAATTCAATCAAACAAAAATGTTTTCAAGCTCAAAGTGATATGCCAGTCATGCCAGTGACGAGCAAAAAAGAAACTGATTTTATTGAAGTCAGGGGAGGACATCCCCGATTACAGAGACTCCAAAAAAAAAAAAAAAAAAAAAAGCAAAAAGAGAGAGTAGTATTTTCTCAGTTTTCCGGCAGTAGCTCGGCGGCGAAGATTACAACCAGCTTTATTTGCACACAGCTTCATTGCCTGACTTTACCATCAGCTGCCTCGCTTTATCTTTACTTCTTCGAGGTTCTTGAAGACTCTACCTCGGCCTTGGCAGAGCTTCCGAAGGAGATTATCCCTCGCTGGCCGTCAAAGGTAGTCCTATGACGAGTTGTGACGGTCACCTGTCGTTTCAACTCCTTGATTTGTTTCTTCAATCTGCTAACTTCCCCTCGAGAATCTTTGTACATATGTTGAAGTAAAGAAAGTTGTGCATTCAATCGATGCACCTCACACGTTCTGTTCTGCAGCTGACGGGACAAGTTGGAGACCGCAGTCATGGTCTCCACACATGACCTCAGTGTATACGAGTTTGCTTCGATGTCAGACTGTGCCGCCATGATTTGTTCAACTGACATCGCTGGAAAGTTAAAAACAGGAGAAGGAGGAGGAGCTCGTGGTTGAGGTTCAGGGGAGTCAGAATTGGTCATCTCTATCGTGGACTCGTTCAGGTCTGGGAAAAGAGTGAGAGAACCGTGTGAAGAGGCCATGACAGAGGAGAGTAATGCAAAAGAAAGGTTGCGAGAATCTTTGTGAGAGAAAGTTTGCAGGCTTTTGCTCTGCCCTCTCTCGCAGGTCTCACCTTAAGAAGAGGATAAAACCAAAGAAGAAGACAAAGAGGGAGGAAGGCCGAGACGATCATTGACAATCGAGGCAGATTGGATAACACAGTCGGTTAAAGCGCGATTGTTGAAATCGCTACATGCATACGACGCCTTCGAAGAAGATGAAGGAAGAGAGAGTAAGACAAAAAAACAGAGAGAGAGGCGGGAGAGTTGTATATGTATATATATGTGTATATGTATTGTACATCTATGTATTATAGATATTTGTTTGAATATTTGGTCACAAGAGTGGCTTGGGTTCAGTGGTTTGGCTCAGTGGTTGAAGGCTAGAAGGCTGAGCCCAAGGTCAGGGGTTTGAACCCCACAACAAATGTATCTTTTGTTTTGTTTTGGTTTTATGTATGTATATATGTCTTGTATAGTATATATATATATTTGTTTGCATATCTTGTCACAAGAGTGGCGTGGTTCAGTGGTCGAGGACTCGAAGACCAGGCCGAAGGTCAGGGGTTCGAAACCCCGTATCCCCACATCCATGCATTTTGTGTTTTTCCTTTCTTTTTGCGTGTTTTGCGTACGTGTGCTGACGTCAGCAAACGGAATATGCCTTCTCAGTAACGGCATCTTCCTGCTAACGGTTGCAAACAGAATATTCCCCATCTGTGTATATATCCGTATATGTTTGTGTATAGGTCCGTATATGTCTGTGTCATATATACCTGTATATATACTGTATATGTCTGTGTATATATCTGTATATATCTGTCTGTATGTTGTCTGTATATGCATATGCCTATACCATAGGTACATATATGTGTGTATTTATATGTAAATATTTGTGTATTATCTTGGTTGTGTTTGCAATGAGTTCCTAGGAGACCAACTGCGACGGTGAAAACTAGAGTTCGAATGACTGAGGCCTAGAACGCAAAAGGTTTGGGATTTTCGAGACTAAAGTCTGGTTTAAATACCGAGGGGTGTATCCCCGGCTTGAAATCTGTATGGTAGCCCCATAGGTTGAGGTAGCGTGTATGCGCCTCAATTCTAGATACTGAACCAACCTAGTCAGTCACCCCGTTGGAGAATAGGGAAAGTTGTGAATATGATCAGGAAGTAAAGCGGCATCCGTGGCCATTCAATCGGTTAAAAACAACAAGTGTGCTTGTTGTTCTTTTTCGGGTCTAGGAGACCTTAAATCCTCTGAAGGTGCAAGTCTTTTGGTGTTTGTCGTGCCCGAACGACTTCAATCGGTCTGGTATAGTCACCTGACTATGTTTGTAATGAGTTCCTAGGAGATCAATTGAGACGGTGAAAACTAGAGTTCGAATGGCGATGCCTAGAACGCAAAAGGTTCGGGATTTCCGAGACTAAAGTCTGGTTTAAATACCCTGGGGTGTATCCTGGCTTGAAATCTCAGATGGCGACCCATAGGTTGAGATAGCATGTATGCGCCTCAACTCTGGAAACTGAACCAACCTAGTCTGTCACCCTGTTGGAGAATAGGGAAAGTTGAAAACATAGCCAGGTAGAAATGTGGCTTGCTTCGTGTGTTTTACACAAAGCTTGCCACCCATGTTGCCATCTTCATAGCTTTATCATCACTCCATGACATTGCATTGCATTGCACAAGTCATGAATTACCCAAATCGGCTTCGCGTAGCGTGTAAGTCCAATTATCAAACCGGCTTCGTGTAGCATATAAGTCCAATTATCCAACCCGGCTTTGCGTAGCGTATAAGTCCAATTACCCAAATCGGCTTCGCGTAGCGTGTAAGTCCAATTATCAAACCGGCTTCGCGTAGCATATAAGTCCAATTATCAAACCGGCTTTGCATAGCGTATAAGTCCAATTATCAAACTGGCTTCGCGTAGTGTATAAGTCCAATCATCAAATCGGCTTCGCGTAGCGTATAAGTCCAATTATCAAAATTGGTTAACAACAGTAGGTGCACCTGTCTGTTCACACCACCCAAATCGGTTAACAACAGCAGGTGCGCCTGTCTGTTCACACCATCCAAATCGATTAACAACAGCAGGTGCGCCTGTTTGTTCACACCACCCAAATTGGTTAACAACAGCAGGTGCGCCTGTCTGTTCACACCACCCAAAGCGGTTAACAACAGCAGGTGCGCCTGTCTGTTCACACCACCCAAAGCGGTTAACAACAACAGGTGCGCCTGTCTGTTCACACCACCCAAATTGGTTAACAACAGCAGGTGCGCCTGTCTGTTCACACCACCCAAATCGATTAACAACAGCAGGTGCACCTTTCTGTTTACACCACCCCTTATTCTCTCGCGTGAGACGCGTTAGGTTGTTGTTTTCACTCGGTTAAAAACAGCGGGTGAACTTGTTATTTACACCACCTCTTCTCCTCTCGCGTGAGATGCGTTAGGTTGTTGATTTCACTCGGTTAAAAACAGCAGGTGCGCCTGTTGTTTACACCACTGTAACAACCCCATCACGTATAATGAGTAGTACTTGATTAATTAAGAGGATTTGTAATTAATTGCCGAGTATTATAATTTAATTTGGAATTTATGAGAATTGTGAAATCTCACTCGTATATGATTCTATTAAGGATTTTATTTGGAATTAGAAATTAAGGGTCCAAATGGCTTAAGGAAGTGAAGATAGGAAGTTGAATCAATTTAATTTTGATTACGGACCCATTTGGGAGTTTAATTAAATATTCGTTTTAGTTTAAGTAAAATTGAGATTCAATTAATTAGATCCTAATTGGAGTTGATTAAGTCATGAGGATTGGGGATTGTGGTTATTATAAGTTAAATTTAATTACGATGTGACCAATTTGAATATGTAGTTTATTCATGGAAATTTGAGTCGAATCAGGAATTGAAGGCTTAGATGATTTGGGAAATCAAAATCGATGATGAAAATAAGTTTAATTTGACATTTGGAACTTTTTGGGAATTTGATTAAGGATCTAATTCAGATTAATAATTGAATTATGATTGAAGGGGCCTTAATTGAAGTTAAATTGATTAATCGAGTTATGAGGAATTTATGATTAGTTATGATTAATTCTAAATGAATGGATTCAGACATGATTGACTAATTAGAAGTCATGTAGCGATTCGTTTAATTAGGAATTTTATTATGGAATCAATTTAATAGTAGAGCCTTATAAGAGCTTAATTAAAAATTGAAAATCTGATTTGGATTCGTAAAATTAGATACAATCAAATTAAGTCTTAATTGAGAATTAAGTACATTAAATTGAAATTAGCCAAATTATTTTGATCAGAGATTAATCCTAACTAATGAAATTCAAACTTGATTAATTAGTTGGTGGAAGAGCAGATTAGTGTTTGGTAAGCTTATCACTCCATGAATAAATCTTGTAAAGACAAGTGTCCCACTACTTTGTAATAAAATAAACTAAAATGATAATAAGAGAGGGAGAGCTCATGGGTGTGTTTTGCTGGAGGAGTTGTGGGGATTGCTTCAAACACTTTGAGACCCAACGAAAGGAGAAAAAGAGTGAGAGTTAGAGAGTTGGCATTTGGAGAAGAAAAGGGTCTTTGGAAATTCAACAAGAAGTCCAAAATTTGAAGGAAGAACAAGGGAAAAGAAAGAAGAATTAACCAATTATGCTGGAAATAAGTTTGAGGTATGAAATCATGTGATTTCTTGTAATATTTATATTACCCTTGAAATTAAAGATGAGTTTGGGTTTAATTTTAAGAATTATTCTTGGATTGAGCCTTATAATTTACATGCAACTAGACCTAGTTGAAGATTTAACCCATACAATGGAGTTATGTTCAATTGATAGAAATTAGTTTAGGAATCAATTATGTTGAGTTGGTTTTAGTAGTCTTACATGATATTGAGTTTTATTTATACATGCATGGACAAATTTTGTAAGTTTTACTACTCTAAGTACACATGCATCTTAGATTTTGAAGAATTTGGATTAATTCAATCTCATATTTTGAAGAAAGAAAGGAAAAGCTTTAGAAAAAATCAAATTTATGGAAATTTGGAATTAATCCTAATGTAAGAAAAAGTTTTGATTTTATTATGAAAATTATGAATTTGTTTGATCCATGCATGTAATTGAATTTAAAAGTTTTAATCCATTTAAACATATTTTGGAATATTTATGATCATAAATTAAGTTTTGGATTATAGATTGAGCTAAATTGAAATTCTAAGGAATTGATTTTGTAATTCATTGGTTAAGTTTGATTTTATTATTAATAATGAACTTGGGTTCTATTTTTACATACATCATGGAATTTCAAGAGATTGGGAAGTCTAAATTATATTTTAGAATTGTGGGTTGATATTGATAAGGTGAATTAAAACTAAATTTGGGCAATTGGAACATGATTTTGAATGAATGTTTTCTAATTGAAAGTGTTTACTAAATCATACAATGGTTCTCCATTTTTGTGTACCGAAAATACATGTTTTGAGGTTTTGAATATCGTAGATGAACTTCAATTTCAATTTTAGAATTTCAGAATTTTTAGTTGTTAAGCCGGCGAGGAAGTCTCGCTCGAGCGTGAAAATCAAGCTCCCAGTAGTTTTTCAAATTTTACAGTTCGCTCGAGCGACCAAAGTGGCGCTCGAGCGAAGACCCCATTTTAAGCACATTTTGAAAAGTTGCATTTAGTTCATATTTTTAGCCTCATCTCTTTCCAATGCATTCTAGACATGATTTATGACTCAATAAAGATTAATAAGCTACTAATCAACATAGATTAGTTAGTTAAAGAATGAATCATTGGTCTTATGGTAATTGTTTAAGAAGCCAAGTAAAGGATCAATCTATTTGGAAAAGAAGGACTCAGTAATGAAAGAGTATGTGAAATAAGAACCCGATTTATTTAAATGAGAAAGAATAAACGTAGTAGAACTTCGAACTATAAAGACTAGAGACTTGAAAGGACAAGTTTAATCAATGGAGTAATATTGTATTTCAATGTGTATATGTTATGTGATTGTGTAGGTCGCGCGCCATTGTCTGCCTGGTTTATCTGATATGTCCAGTCTGTCTCATTTGCTTCTGCAGCCTCTGTGAGTAATAACTTTGTAAAGTTATGTTCAATGTTATGTATTTTCAGTATACTATGATACGAAATGACTGGTTCTTGGAAAAGCTATGATATGTTGGAAATGAATGAATGAATGTCCCGTTTTTCTAAAAAGTATTTGTGGCACCCTTAGTCCGGATGGCCCTCGCCCGGGGGTAACAATACCGTGGCCTATGGCCCTTGCCCAGGGGTAACAATACCGTGGTTGTTGGTACCAACTTTATTTGTGGCCTTCGGACCTACCTGCTGTGGTCTTCGGACCTACCTGTTGTGGTCTTTGGACCTACCTGTAGTGGTCTTCGGACCTACCTATTGTGGTCTTTGGACCTACCTGTTGTGGTCTTCGGGCCTACCTGTTGTGGTCTTTAGACCTACCTGATCTGATAGCTAACGGGTGTACCACATATGATCTTATGCAAAATCTGAACATGAATTTGAGTATGAATATGAGCATGTATCTGAATCTATTTCTGATTGGAAAATCTGAATATGCATAAGACTCTATTTCTGATAAGATTGTGTTTCTGATATAAACTCTGATTTTCTAACTCTGTGATGGACATCATTCATTAAACCCCTTTGCTCTGTTATTATTCACTGGGCTTTAGCTCACTGTATTATTTATGTATGTAGGTGATCAAGCGCGTGACCAGGCTTAGAGGCATCTGTCTAGAATCTGCTTTGTCAGCCAACCAATGTGCCTCCCGTGGAGGTTCCCGATGTGTCAAGTGATTATTGCTTGGTAACTTAAAGTTTAAGTTCTGTTTTCTTGTTTGATTAAACAAGTCTTGGGTATTTTGTAAATTGGGCTAAGTTCCTTTTTGGTCTAATCTGTGTATATATGGTGACTTAAAGTTAATGTGTATATATGTATATATAAAAAGTTTAAAATTTTTCTGTCTCATACAAGTCTGCACAGCTCAATGGACGTTGTATATTATTATTTGCTTCCGCTAGCCCCTAATATTTTGTTAATCTGTTCAGAGGCCGTAGGTAATCCTCGGATTACTGGCCGGTTACGGTGCCAAACCTATAGGGGCGGGTTTGGGTCGTGACAACCACCCCTCCTCCTTTCACGTGAGATGCGGTAGGTTGTTGATTCACTTGGTTAAAAACAGCAGGTGCGCCTGTCTGTTTACACCACCCCTTCTTCTCTCGCGTGAGACGCGTTAGGTCGTTGATTCATTCGGTTAAAAACATCAGGTGTGCCTATTGTTTACACCATCTTTCCTCATTTCGCGTGAGACGCGTTAGGTTGTTGATTTCACTCGGTTAAAAACAACAGGTGCACCTGTTGTTTACACCACCCCTCCTCCTTTCGCGTGAGACGCGGTAGGTTGTTGATTGATTCACTTAAAAACAAAGAGCGGTGCACTCTGCTTTACACCACCCCTTCTCCTCTCGCGTGAGACGCGTTAGGTTGTTGATTCACTCGGTTAAAAATAGCAGGTGCGCCTGTTGTTTACACCACCCCTCCTCCTTTCGCGTGAGACGCGGTAGGTTGTTTATTCACTTGGTTAAAAACAGTAGGTGCGTCTGTCTGTTTACACCACCCCTTCTCCTCTCGCGTGAGACGCGTTAGGTCGTTGATTCACTCGGTCAAAAATAGCAGGTGCGCCTGTTGTTTACACCACCCCTCCTCCTTTCGCGTGGGACGCGATAGGTTGTTGATTCACTTGGTTAAAAACAGCAGGTGCGCCTATCTGTTTACACCACCCCTTCTCCTCTCGCGTTAGACGCGTTAGGTCATTGATTCACTTGGTTAAAAACATCAGGTGCACCTGTTGTTTACACCATCTTTCCTCCTTTCGCGTGTGATGCGTTAGGTTATTGATTCACTTGGTTAAAAACAGCAGGTGCGCTTGTCTGTTTATGCCACCCCTTCTCCTCTCGCGTGAGACGCGTTAGGTCGTTGATTCACTCGGTTAAAAACATCAGGTGCGCCTGTGGTTTACACCATCTTTCCTCCTTTCGTGTGAGACGTATTAGGATGTTGATTTTTCTCTTGCATGATCATAAGTTTTTCAAAAATAATCGGCTTCGCGAAGCGTGTAAGTCCAACTTTCAAGCTACATTTTGAGCATATCATTTGGATTTTGCCCCTGAACTACGCTGGTTTGATTCCTTGCAAAAGGATACGTAGGCAACCTTCAGGTTCAACCACTTACATTTGCATCTTGTTTGTTTGCCCAAGTCTTACGGTCTTGTCAAAAGGGTCGTCTTCAGGCTTTGACATTCACTCACGTCATGAAATGACTTCGAGCTTTGTCAAAGAGGGGCAACTGTAGACACCCCATTTTAACTGCCCCTAAGACTTGGGCACTTTCTTTTGAACACCCCATGATGAAAATTGGAACATGTCATTTTATGAATTTCTCAGCCAAAAAAAAAAAAAAATCATATTGAAGCTTTAATCTCAAACCTCACCCATGTTGGCCAAATTATTAATTTTTAGTACTTCATAATATTTTATAATTTTATGTGTTGTACATAGTTTTTGATGTTTTTATCTAAATTGGTATAAATAATTTTGATATTTGATAAAAAAGAAAATGATAAAAAATATATATATATAAAATAAAAAATAAAAAAAGAGGATGAATGAGTGGGGGGATGGAGATAAGATTTTTGGTGAGGTTGTGTGGAGGCAGTGGAAAATAATTATTGTTTTTAGAAAATGAGGGAACATATATGGTCATGAGGGAAGAGAATCAAAAAAGAAAAGAGAGCAGGTGAGAGTGGGTAGAGAATGATTGTTAAAGGAGCTGGTAGGTGATGATAAAAAGAAAAGAGCAAGAGAAAGGAGGGAGAGGGGGGACAGTTTTTCGGTGGAAAGCATTTTAGAGTGAGTGGGGGGAATAAAAAATAAGGGGAAGAGAGGTTCTGGAGGAGGGCAACACAGCACACATTGAGACATGCATCTTGGCTCTCTCTCGGTTTTTTTTGAGATGTAATGGTGAAGAGTTCTGGGTTGGGGCTCTCGGCAGAGAGCAGTTTCAAAAGAGAGAGTGAGTGAGTGAAAAATGTGAGGGGAAGAGAGGTTCTTGATCTGAGCTACAAACACACAGATACAACACATGCGTCATTCCATGCACACACAGAACAATCCTCTTTCTCTCTCTGATATATACAAAGACAACACATACAACTCTCTCTCCCTCGGCTATCTTGCAGCACCACTACCGTTGCCATCACTCACCACACCACCACTGCCATCCTAACACACATACTCGACACATACACATTCATATACACACACGGCTATCACAGCACAAACACACCATTAACACTCTCCTCTCACACACGGCTATCCCAACACACACTCATGATTCACACCACTCAACACACATGATTCACACCACTCAGACTCATAGTACACACGGCATTACAGCCAACAGACCATTCACACACACACGGTTTTAGAGAGAGAGAGAGAGAGCACACACACCACAGACAGCACACATACAGAGCTCCCTTGCATGAAAGACACTGATACAGACAGCCACACACACCATACACAACACACATCACACATATCAGACACACACACACACATGCACACACGACAGCAAAACACACAGACAACCTCACCACCCTAGCTCTGCCGAATACTCTAGCTCCGACCACCGCTCCTAAGGCAGTGCCACCTACTGTAATATCATCTCCATCGGCTGTTCCTCCACCTCTGCACCGAGCCAGCACCACCGCCGAAGCTCTCTCCCAGTCTGCCTCTCTCCCTCGGCCTTGTCGAGCTCGAGAACCTTCAGTAGCGGAAGACTGGATTTCGAGAAGAAGCAAGCAGCTGTTATCCTTCCGGTTGTTCAAAACCAACACCAGCTTCTTGTAATTCTGCTCCTGTATAACGCATGCGCTATGGAGGCCGCCACGACCCAGATAACCGCGAGTGGCCAAAACGGATCCAGACCTTCTTTCACTTCTCTTGTGTGGGAGTTACACAATCTGGAAACTTGATTGTTGAAGTAGTTGATCCAGTTTCTGAGTACTTGGAGTTGAGAAAGAATTTAAAGGTGCTTGTGCAAAACCGATTTTTGTGGACAAGCTAGGAGCCAATCCAGAATCCATTTCAAATGGAATGCCTCTTGAAGATTTTGGGCATGGTGATCCAGATCCAATTCTCACTTATGCCAAGGATTTGGTTGACTCTATGTATGGAGAGAATGGACCTGATTTGGGAACTGGAAGTGATGGTGGGGCTCCATTAAAGATGAATACGTGGCCGAGGATTTCAAACTTTTATTTTTTTTTATTTTGATTTTGAGTGTTTTGTGAGGTTTTATTTTGTTTTATTATTTCTTCCTCCTCCTTTATTTGGATCTGTAATATTTGAAGTGTTGTAATAATTCCCCACCCCGCTTCTTTCTATCCCATTCTTTAATCGCTTTTCCTAACTGTGCATATGTATATATCTGACATGCCATGCATATCCCTACGTTACATCCATGCCCCATACATAAAATTCGGCTAAATTTGCATCTTTATGCTTTAATTAATTATCCCATGATTTTGTGCGCTATCACATGTTTTGCAAGGTTTCACATATCATATCTTAGAAGCCGAATCTTTAGCTGCATCTCATGAGTGAATTACATTAGGAATCTGTATATAAGATCATGCATATTTTACTAACTTTGTTTTGTAGCTGTTCGAGGGACGTTGGTCAATCTGTGAGTTTTTATGCTTTAGCATCCCATTTGTGTGTGTTTTTCTTACTATGTGTTAGCATTCTACCATGAGGCTACTTGCTTACTTGATATAACTGTATGAATGCCTGTGGAAGAAGGCTTGTTGCTTGAATTGGAATAATTCAATAAATGTACGTTTTAAGCCCACTTTGTCAAGTGACAAATTCAAACTCTTTTCGAAAAACAAACATGAAATTGAATTGTTCCAATTTGAGCAAACTAGTCTATACTTGTATCCTTCACATAGTAAATTTTAGGATTTATTCAATAATCAGAACATGAACATATAAAGAAAATAAAAAAGTCATATCATGGTTTAGTAGAGGCCGATCTTTTGATCGGGTGAGTGGGGGTGCTCATTATTGACCTTCTCCTCTCATACCTAAGGTTCCGAGCCAAGAATCCTTGGTTACGACGAACAGTGGCCTTGGCACCGAGTCATGGGTTTCCTAATTTCCCAAAATATTAGGTGGCGACTCTGAGATCTGATGACGCAGTCCATTTTTGAGAAAATTGCAATAAAATGGATTTTCAATAAAAGTTTCCAAATCTGGACTCTCATCTATGTTTCACATTGCACTCGTGAGACTAGATCAAAGAGATCTCGGGAGTCTGAATCATTTACGCGACGGTACCCCGGGTATGTTCTGATATCATTATTAAATTCCTCAGTTGTTCAGTTTGACTAAAGTCCAATATATTGGAAGATTAACAATAAGGTTATGGACACAAAATTGATCATAAAATTTAGGATAAATTATTAATAGATTTTAATAGTTAAATTTAATTGTCATTAAGTCTTATTAAAATAAGTTAAGCCTTGTTGGAGAACATGCTATTTTAGTAACTTTTTGACTTTTTGGCTAAAATATGAGACCAAAAAAAAAAAAAAAAAAAAACTAGTATGTTTGGAATGATTTTTTAATTTTTTATGAAAAGATGTGCAAAAAGTAGAAAAAAAAGAGAATTTTTGAATTTTTGGTATAGGTTATTGGTTTTTTGATTTTTTTTAGTGACTTTTTGACTTTTAGGCTAAAAAATCAAACGATGCTTTAGTACAATTGTTGTTAAAAATAATTTTTTGTGGCTATTTTTTGCATATATCACTAAAAATTGATAATTAGTGACTTTTTTGTCACAATTTTTATAAATTGTAGCTAAAACTTACAATTTGTGACTTTTTTGTGACATATTCAAATTGTCATTGAATATTGAAAATTAGTAGCTTTTCTGGTGACGATTTTTTTTAAGGGCAAAGCACTATTAAATC
This sequence comes from Camellia lanceoleosa, assembly GCA_025200525.1. Classification (NCBI taxonomy): domain Eukaryota; kingdom Viridiplantae; phylum Streptophyta; class Magnoliopsida; order Ericales; family Theaceae; genus Camellia; species Camellia lanceoleosa. The sequence goes on along the minus strand of CM045767.1, from coordinate 98,498,136 downwards.
CTAAATTTGGAAATGTTAAACCATTTATTCTTGTGTTTATTTTGAAAGACTAATAGATCCCATTCCAATGTTAAAGACTTTAAAGTCCATGCTTTATTTGCTACGTATCAAAAAGTAAGGGGTAACTATGGGTTATTATTTGTGTTGAATTTACCAAAGAGGCCAACATCAAAATAAAGTGTCTCTCTTGTGTGAGTGCAAATAGAAGGTAATTTCTGGGTTGGGGATTGTGATCCCGATGTTACAGCGATTTTGATTCCGTGATTACCGAGATTTTTTTTGTTAGGGTTGGTAATGCTGATATTAATTCCCAATTTAACATTTGATTGTTGCCGAAAACCCTAGTTTGCTTAAAACCTCATTTGTCAAAATTCGTTGCTTCCATTATCAAGTTGGGTTTGATCAGCGTCACATCCAGTAATTGGCATTGAATACGACATCTATACATCGTTGGTGCCGGCGATCATCGTGGTAACACATGGCGGCAGGTATGTAATGTATAGTTTGCTGATGTGTGTATGTGATTTTACGTTGTAGATTGTTGTCATCGACTTGTTAAGTTGTATCCCCTCGTCGATTGGTTGATGTTGTTGTGTCCTTACATGTGATGTAGTATTGTTATAATGTGGACCAGTGTCCTGGTTTGAGTAAACATTGTAGTGGTTCTTTTCTTTTGTTATGGCCCAGTTGTGTGTTTTTTAAAGTTAGTGAGGGACCCTTGCTTTTGGGGTGATTTGGTAATGAGTGTGAAAAAGTGTGGAAATTGATTTTTTGTGGACTATGGCCACCTGTTTGGGTCGGGTTTGAGAATAAGTTAGTAATGAATGTTGTGTTGCTAAATTTAAATGTGTAAGTTTCTTGAATTACAATGAGGGGTGTACAATTGATTTGGGTGTGTCGATGTGGTGTATATGTTTGAGGGTGATGTGGTAATGAGTGGGTAAAAGTGAGAGGGTTGGCACTGGAATTTGAGAATGGGGTAGTAGTTGTTTTGGCGGAGTAAAAATTACAATGTTACTTTAAAGTTGTAAGTTCTTTGAATGCCAGTGATAGGTAATTTTTGGTTATGGTAATTATGTGGTAGACGTTGTGTTGTGGTATGTGTTTAGGTATTTCAAATGTTATGGCGTTTGTTTTACACAGTAGAATAACATCGTACCCCTTAGTGGTTTTGGTCCACGGTTAAAAAAATTGTTTTGGCCAAAATGTGGGAAAATGGTCATTTAGAATATTGTGGTTAGATATGCAAGCAATGGTCAAAGACACAGAGGGGCAACCAGTTAATGATTAAATAATGTTTTTGTATGACAAGTTTGTGGTGGATAGTTAGTGTTAGTAAGTGTTGGTGATATGGTATTGGTTTGTTGATTGTTCTTGTGGTGATATTACGAATGTTGTGTTATTTGTTATTGTTGGTTGGTTGATTTTTCTTGTGCTGATTTAGTAATGTTACTGGTGGTGCAGGAAGTGTAAGCCGATAGCGTATGACATGCAAGGCAGAATGTAGAACTCCGTAATCATGTTCTTCAGTTCAGACTTCAACTCGATTGGCAACAAGGAGACAATCAAAATTGCATTCAAAACAGACAGAGCAACTATGCGGCCTATGAAACAAGCTGTTGTGGACACAAAGAAGCTAATGTACTAGTTGAATATTACCGAAGTGATCAAAACCGTGTTGGAGTTTGATTTTGGTGATGGTCATATCAAGCAATTACAAACGATGCCGTTTTGGCTCATGATTGACACAATCCGAGTGCATAAATTGGATTCGAACACATATAAGAAGTGTGATGTAATCATGTGCCGTATAATTCAGACATACAATATAACTAATGAGAAATTTTACATCAGGGGGAGAGGGCTACTGATCTGTAATAGTGACATCCGGTTACTATTTGGGGTGTAATGTGGGAAGGAGAAGTTGGATTTGGCGCATAGTGGGAAGGGACTAGTAGATTTTATACAATGACGTTGCCCTAATGTCAGTAGGATTTTATCGAAGGTAATTAATGATGCACTTGTAGTGGCAATGCGTGGAAGGACGAAGCAAGGCGAAGAAGATGTTGCAAAGCTGATGTGTTTGTACATATGTGTGAAATTATTTTTCGTTACGACGGGTGAGTCCATTAGGTGGGCGTTTGTGCGGGTTATCGATAATTTGGAGACGTTACGATTGTATGATTGGACAACAAAGATCCGAAACTCATTGGTTTCTTTATTGAATGAGGCCAAAATAGGCTGGAACGGGTTACCAGGTGTGTGGTTACGTTACTGGTATGATTTTGATTTAAAGTACAGAAATACCCATAAGCTATAAAACATTGACCACAAATAGTTGACGTTGTATTTACCATTACCAATGTTTTCAATTTGTAATTTCTCCTTTGTGAGCACACGGGCATTATAGAGCCGGATATGCGGAATGTTTCACCATGATTTTGCCGATGGAACCTTGGAAAAGTCATCGGGAAATTGAATAGTGTGGAATTATCGGTAGAGGGTTCCATAGAGGTATGACGTTCAACTTGTTGTTGAGTTATGTTATATGTTTGGTTGATTCGTAATTAATATATGGTATCGTTGTGTTTTTTCCCCAAGTTAATCTTGATAAACTTGTGGAGATTGTTATTGAAAGGTATTTCGTTAAGGTTTTCGTAGATGCACAAGGCGGTGTGGAACAAGGTGGGAAAGTGTTGGAAGTGAAGCCGGTGAGTGCGTGGGATGGGTTGGTTGCTAATGCAGTTAATGTTGTTATGAACTTTGTTGAATTGAGTTTGGATTGTTGGCAGCTAGATTCGCCACATGGTGGCGAGGTTGAATGGATGTCGGACCTGAAGAAAGAAGAAATTCGCAATGCGCATTCATATGGTATCAACAATGAAGCTTGTTACGACCCAAACCTACCCCTAAAAGTTTAGGACATGACCGGCCTGTACTCAGGCCTCAACTCAAAATCTGAGAATATCATCTATTCAACAAAGGGGCCTAAAGTGAAAGCAATTAAATAATACAATGTCCATCGAGCCGTGCGTATATGCGAGGATCATTACACAACTTCCTATAATCGAAGAAGTTCACATGCACTGTTCAGATAGAAATACAGTCCAAGGCAGGTATATGTACAAATAGTTAATAACTCAAAAGTTATATTACCATAAAATGTTCAACAAAGCCAGCAAAAACATTACAAAAATGTGGCACTAAACTCTTTAAAAAACAAAAAAACTCCACTTGGGATTACCCAAAAATGTCCAGAAAAAGGCGCCTGAAGCTAACCTAGGGCTAGCCTCCAAGCTGACCACTTACAAAACATACATGAATACGGAATGAGTCGGGCTCAGTGAATAATAATAATGCAATAAAGCATATAAATGAGCATGTGTTTTGCAAAACGTGTATGTAATACATGTATGTCCTTTTTATCAATACCTTTCATAATAATAGAACGACCTCAGGCCCAGTAATAACAGAATGGCCTTAGGCCCAATATATTATACCATAAATAAGTCCCATCTCATATCCACATTCCAATTCCAATTCCAATTCTTGTAGCTCATTCATTCGAACAACATGACTTCAGAGAATCAAGATTAGCGTATCAAAATAAATACAAGTGAGTATATCTTTATACTACTATTACTCATAGTGATCTGGTCATACAGTAGTCCCTTCTGGTGAATGACCTATACATCCCACACATAAACTGATAAGTAATGCATTCATTTCTTAGCTTATTGTCTTTCCTCTTTCTTTCATTTTGTTCATTCTCTATTCATTTTTTAAGTCTTTGAGAGGGCTATTAACAGATTCAGAAGGCCGAAAGGGGTATCAAAAGACAGTAGAAATTTTCTTCCCATTCTGGCATGTGCGGAGGTCCCCCACCGCACGTGCGGCCCCGCACATGCTTTTATTTCAAAAAGCCAACTTCTACCTTCCCTATTTTCCGCACGTGCGGTTGTGAGCCCCGCATGTGTGACTATGCATCCCACATGTGTGGCTATAAGCCCTGCACGTGTGGTTCTCAATCTGTTTGTGTAGTCCGAAAATGCCCCCAAAATAAAGCTTTCCAAACACATTTTCAAGGCTCAAATCAAACAATTTCTCTTAAGAGAACATGATATAGGAGCTGTGGACTCGCTTTTTTCTCGCGCTCCACCATTCGGAAAAGGGTTGGAAAAGAAAGGCCTCACAATTCGGACTCCCGCAGTTCTGAATCTAGTCTCACAAAGTGCAATATAAAACTAATAATCACCAAAGAGTCCAAATCCGACAAATCTTTTTGGAAAATCGATTTTAAATCAAATAATGCCAAAATTGGATTGCTTTGCCATATTACAGAGTTGCCACTTAAATATTTTATTTTTAGGAAAATCTAGGAAACCCTGACTCGTGCCAAAGGCCACGTGTCCATCATCACTAAAGTTGCCTCGGCTCGAGAACTTAGGTACGAGAGGGGAAGGTCCTGAAATGAGCACCCTCGCTCGCCCAATCAAAGATCGGCCTCTACTAATCATGATATGATGTTTTATAAACATTATGTGTTCTTATTCTGATTATTAGAATAGCTTTACTATATGATGCACACAAGCAAGCATAGACTAGTTTGCAAGACTTGGAACAATTCAACTCATGTTTGTTTGTGAAAATGGTTTGAACTTGCCACCCTCAAGTGGGCTTAAAGATGTGGATTTGCCACCAAACATAGTGGGCTTAAAACATGATTTGCCACTTAACAAAGTGGGCTTAAAACACACATTTGTTGAATCGTTCCAATTCAAACAACAAACCTTTATTCACAGGCATCCATGCAATTTAGCATTTAAGCACATAGCCTCATAGCAAGCATGCGAAACATGGCAACATGGCAATCACACTCATGCAAGTATGCTAAAGCATAAAAACTTACCGAGTACTCCAAGCCAAAACAAAAACTAGTTAGAAAGATGCATTGATCCTAACTATACATGATGTCTAATGCAACGCATGCGATAATGCAATTAATAGGCTGGGCTACTATATGGCATATGAATCAATTTGAACAACATGCGATTAAACACGTATTCAAAGAAGTATTAAAAGTGCAATGTAGTTTGAATGATGCGCTGAGCCTCGGTGCATGCAAGACAAATGAATGGATGCAAACATGCAAGCATAAGGTATGCTAATTGAAAATGTCCCTAATCTAACCATCAAAAGCGATTAAATAAAAGGGAGAAAGACGTGGGATTGAAAGATATGCACACACGTACACACACTTATTACAACATTGCGCCCTCGTGAAGGAGGGTCCGAATAAATAAGCTAACTAGCTACGCTAATTAAGCTAACTAATATAAACCAAAACTAATTAACTATTGTAGTTAACTAATTATTACAAACCGAATTAAGCTAATTAATTACAAAACTAATTAATTAACTAAATAGTTACAACACTTGTATGAATGAATTAGCTACAACTAACTAATTAAGCAAAGCAAGTAAATGGCCTTGAGGGCGAGGGATGCATGCATGCTCGGCTTATCCACCCGAAAATGCCACCGCCTTGCCGTTGCAGCCTTTGTTTGCACATGTTTGATCACTGAAAATTGCTCCAACTTCCAGAACACTTATGCTCCACCTCAAGAACACACTGAGCAACTTTCTTCATTGATGGCCGGTCAGCTACTGCTGGTGGTCGGTCAGCTACCCCTTCTCTGAATTTCCTTTTTTGCTGCAACAGAGAGTAAACAGATGCAAAGCAGTGTATTCTCAAGGAATGTATGTACTATTACCCTCGTTATCATCACACAAGCTCAAGGGAGTGTAGCTCTTGGTACTCAAACCATCAACCAAGCATTTTCCATAGATGATGGCTAAGGAACCAAGCTTGTACAAGCTTAATGAATGTACGAACAAGACTAAAACAACCATCACCCTATCATGCATGATCAAGGGCAACAGTGACCAAGGAAAGTGGCACATTTCAATCACTTCAAGTATGAAATGTTCCATTTTTCTTGTGTTCGAATTAACGTCCGATCTGAACACATACAATGCAACATAAAAGATGTTTATCTTGCCTCTTTTATTTGTTTATTTTTGTTTACTCATTTTAGATTACCAATTCATTCTTTAATTGATTAGTCCAAAAGTGAGTTTCCTCTAATGGAAAGAAGGCTTAAACCACAAGTTCCTTGGGCATGAAAGAGACCTCATGCCGTTGATAATGAACCCCCGAGGGGATTAAACCATTAAGCATGAATGTCTCAATTTCACACTTAAGCAAACAAGTGGTTTAAGACCACCTTCAAAGCAAATGAAAAAGTGAAGAATAGAGGAAGATTGCAGAGATTTCAGTGCTGAAAATGGAGTGCAAAATAACGCTAAAACATGCTATCAACTCAAAAGAATGATGATCAAAGCATTAAAACGTCAAACTAGTGAAGGAAATTGCACTACAACCATGCCATACAAGGCTCAAAGGACTTAACCAGCCCCAAAAATAGCTATAACAAGTCAAAATAGTAGCAAAAATGTGCTGGACCAAAGCTAGGATAGGCTATAAAAACATGCTAACATGTAAGGCAACTAGGCATGCAAGCAAGACAATAAGGAGGGGAGGCTATCCTCTCCAATTTTGGATTTCAAAAGTAGGTTTTTGTCACTAAAAATCCTCTGAATTTCAGTGGTTTAAAGGCCCAAAAAGTTTGATTTGAAGGTGATGAAAGATGGCACAAAAAGCTAAACAATTAAGCAACAAGAAGGGTGGATACCCCTTAACACAAAATAGTCTCAAACCACCATTTTTAAACCATAAAAATGGAGTTTTTTGGAGTCCAAAACCTGCTCAAAAACTGTGTAAAAAGATGGCAAAACAAGTATTTAAAACAAGCTTAAAATATAAGTGTTATATCTCTTGAAGACAGGATGCAATTTAGAGCAACAAAACAAGCTAAATCAAGCCCAAATCTTCTTCTAGAGCTCAAAGAGGGTCTTAAGAGACCGTAGCTCCAAGGTGGTCAAGTTTGACCAAGGGTTGATATGCAAAAGTATAGAGAAACTAGACTTTAAGGCACCAACTAAGGAGAGAGATAGAAATATATATATATATATATATAGAGAGAGAGAGAGAGAGAGAGAGAGAGAGAGAGATTTTTGGTCTAAAATGTCTAACCCTCCAGAATGGGGAAGGACACCCCCTATATATAGAAAATCAAAGCTTGAGCTTGTATACATCATACCATACACGTGTATGAAGATGCAGCTCAGTGAGTAACAGCTGGCAAACAAATATCTGAAAAAAAGGACCAATGGCCGTCGGCCGCCACTGGTGGTCGACAGGAACAAGCCATGGCCGACAATCCAGGGGGCTAGCCGACAAGTCACCCTCCTCTCTAGGCAAGAGGCAACAAGCTCTTGGTCCAAAAACATGCACAAAATTGCAAGGTTTAGAGGCTCAAAGACAAGGCATTCTGCCGAGGGCTTCAGGCGCTCAAAACGAACACAAACAAACACAATCACCGAGTGCACAAACGATGACGTCCAAGTCTTGAGAACGGTCAAAAATGGGGTGTCTACAGTTGCCCCTCTTTGACAGAATTCAGAAGTCATGAAATGACGTGAGTGAATGTTAAAGCCCAGAGACGACCCATTTTTGACAAGGCTGAAGACTTGGACAAACAAACAAGCAAAACAAAGAACGTTTGCACCCGCAGGCTGCCTACGTATCCCTTTGCAAGGAATCAAACCACCGTAGTTCTGGGACAAAATGCAAGTGATATGCACGATGTGAAAATATAACTTATGATCATGCAATGAGCCTGTAATGAAACATCTAGATGCAAATGTTATGCAAAGAAATGTCCAATTGAAATTGAAACACGGTATAACAAACTCAAACATAAGTAGAAGTAAGCAAACATAAACCAAACCACATCTCATGCAGGAAAGATGTAAGAAAATTATGCAAGCTTAACTACATATCACACAGGAAAGGCAAAGAACAACATAACTATCGGGCGCACCCGAGGCGTCAAACAAGATTCCAACGCGTTGCACACGCAAGGAGAAAGATGGTGTGGACATAGGGACACACCCGAATGTTTTAAACCGGAGTGTCATAACGCGTTGCACGCGAGAGGACAAAGCGGTAACAAGAACACCTGGACGCACCCAGATGTCTCTAAACCGAAGCGTCCTAACATGTGGTATGCGAGAAGAGAAAGAGGTAATGAGAACATCGGGATGCACCCAGATGTCTCTCAATCGAAGCGTCCTAATGCGTCGCATATGAGAGGAGAAAGAGGTAACGAGAACATTGGGATGCACCCAAATGTCTCTAAACCGAAGTGTCCTAACACATTGCACGCAAGAGGAGAAAGGGGTAACGAGAACATCGGGACGCACCCAGATGTCTCTAAACTGAAGCGTCCTAGCGCATCGCACGTGAGAGGAGAAAGGGGTAATAAGAACATCGTGACTCGCCCAAATGTCTCCAACCCGAAAGCGTCCTAACGCGTTGCACGCGAGAGGAGAAAGAGGTAATAAGAACATCGGGACTCGCCCAAATGTCTCTAAATTGAAACAAGGTGTTTGAAGGACATGAATGATCTCACCTGGAATTCCTCTGAATGAACTGTACATACAATATCGTCTGGTTGCACCAGCTTTGAATGAACCGTACATACAATATCGTACCTGCTTAAGAAAGAGGCTTAACAGATATAGCATAGTAAGAATCCATGTTCTATGCAAGACGAATAACCATGACACAACGTTAGAAACATGTTTCATGCACAACATGCAAGAAACAAAACAAAAGCATATTCTATGCGGCGAGAACCGGAGCATGTTCTATGCAATATCGAAAAGCATACTTAATGCGAATATTATCAAATACATGTTCTATGCATGATTAATAGTAGAAAATGCATGTTCAATGTAAGATTAACAGGATGTTCTATGCAAAACCCCAAATGCATGCTTTATGCGAATGGGAAACAGAGGCATGGTGTAACATGCCCGGGGGGGTACCCGCGCGCGTTAAACAGTTCGGACTCCCGAGATCTCTTTGATCTCAAGTCTCACGAGTGCAATGTGAAACGTAGATGAGAGTCCAGATTTGGCAACTTTTATTGAAAATCCATTTTATTGCAATTTTGTCAAAAATGGACTGCGTCATCAGATCTCAGAGTCGCCACCTAATATTTTTGGGAAATTAGGAAACCCATGACTCAGTGCCAAGGCCACTGTTCGTCGTAACCACGGATGCTTGGCTCGGAACCTTAGGTATGAGAGGGGAAGGTCAACAATGAGCACCCCCACTCACCCGATCAAAAGATCGGCCTCTACTAAACCATGATATGACTTGTTATTTTCTTTATATGTTCATGTTCTGATTATTTTAGTAAATCCTAAAATTTACTATGTGAAGTATACAAATATAGACTATGTCACCCATTTTGGAACAACTTGATTTCATGTAGTTTTGAAGATGTATAACCCAAATAAATTGAATTTACAAACATGAAAAATCATCATTCCAAATTAAGCGACACAACCTCCATCCACTGGCATTCATACAGTTATATCAAGTAAGCAAGTAACCACATGGTAGGATGCTTAAACATAATAAGAAAAACACACACAAGCGGGATGCTAAAGCATAAAAACTTACATATTAACCGACGTCCCGCGAACAGCTACAAAACAAAGTTAGTAAAACATGCATGATCTTATATACAAAATCCTAATACAATTCACTCATGAGATGCAACTAAAGATTCGGCTTCTAAGATATGACATGTGAGTCATCTCAAGAACATGAGGTAGCGCACATAATCATATAGGAATTGATTAAATCCACAAATGCAAACTTAGCCGAATCAAGATGCACGGAACATGGATGCAAAGCATGAATATGATGAAAAATAAATATGATGTTTATGTACAAATAAGGAAAGCAAGTAAAAGAATGGGATAGAAAGAAGCGGGGATGGGGAATTATTACAACACTTGAAAGAATAATTACAAACCAAATTACAGAGAGATGAGGAGAATATTACAACAAAATTAAAAAAATAAAAAAACCTTGCAAAACACACAAAATAAAATAAATGAAAAAAAAAGCTTCATGTGCCTTGGAAACCACCCAGTTGGCTAACATCGAAGACAATACCGTCTTGTCCAAAAAGAAGCTAACCGCCAACCAAATAGGTCGGCCGCCCAACTGGGCCTAGCAAAACCTGTTTTGTTGCCAAAACCAAGAAAAGGAACAAACAAGAAATATGTAGCTGGCTTGACTAACTACTACCGGTTAGATTAAAACAAGGAAACAAAATAGAAAGTGCAAAATTATAACAAAATTAACATAAACCTAAATTAAGAAAAAAAATATAAGGTTGAATATGTAGATTAAAACAAAACTAAAATGAAACTAATATAGGAGGATAACTTTAACCTAGGAAATGAAAGATTACTACACAACTACTATGAAACTAAAACAAGAAAACAAATATAAAATAGAACATGCAAGATTGTGAAATTAAAATAAGAATACAAAAAAACACAACTACTACAAAACTAAAACAAGAAAATAAATATGGGATAGAATATGCAAGATTACAACAAAAGTAATATGAAACTAAAATAAGAAAATAAATATAAGATAGAACATAATATGAAACTAACATAAGAAAATAAATATAAGATAAAACATGAAAGAAAAATGAAAGAATTGAAAATTCACCTTGCAAAGAAGGATTGAATTTCTTGATTTTCAAACTTCCTCTTGATCACCCTGAAGGTTGTGAATTATGATCTTAATCCTCAATTAAAAAGCTTGGAATTTGAGCTTAAAATGACGGTTTTGAACAAGTGTATGATCACTCTATTCTTGGAAAGAATACTCTCTCTTTGGTTAAGGCTTTGAGTGATTTTTGACAAGGGAAGATGAGATGTAAGAGGCTATGTAACTTCACTAGTTTGGCAAAACAACTCTCTTGTTTTTAAGACTTCTTTTCTCTTAAATTCTAACACAATTTTAGCATTCTCTCCCTACCCTTCTCTTCCTCAAATCCTCCTTCAATTCAAGACTAGAGCTCTCATTATATAGCCAATGCAAGTAGGCAATGGTGGAAGACAAAGTGGAGTTAATGGGGGACAATGTATAATGGAGGTGAATGATGAATGGTAATGGTGTGGTTGCTTTAGGAAAATGGATTATGACTTGAGATGGTGGGATGTGATTATGAAAGTAGATGGTGAGTGGGGATGGTAGGATGTAATTATGAAAGTGGATGGTGAGTAGGGATGATGGGATGTGATCATGAAAGTAGATGGTGGAGTGTAATTATGAAAGTTGATGATGAGGGAGATAGTGGGATGTATAGATGATGAGTGGGGATGTTGGAGCATTAGTAGGTGCACTTGAATGGATCAAAAATGGCTCAAAGGTGTCCCAACCGAACTAAAACCAAGAAAAACAGGACTGCTGCTGTTTTGGGCCGAGTCAACAAATCTGCTATTAAGCCCAACTTCAAACGGGCATATCTCCCTTAAATGGGCTTGGTCTTAGGTGGTTTTTGGGTCTAAATTGAAGCCCCAGAAGTCTACTTTCCAATGGTGGTGGTCTCACAATTAAATTCTTAGTGTACAAAGAGATATTCCTAATTTAGTGAAGGCTGTTCATTTCTCTCGGGGTCAACAAAATCTGCTTTTAAACCCAACTTCAAATGGGCATATCTCCCTTATATGGACTTGGTTTTAGGTGGTTCTTGGGTCTAAATTGAAGCCCCAAGTCTATTTTCCAATGGTGGTGGCCTCACAATTAAATTCCAAGTATACAAAGAGATATGCCAAATTTAGTGAAGGCTTTTCATTTCCCCCGGGCCCAAGTCAACAAAATCTGCTCTTAAACCCAACTTCAAATGGGCATATCTCCTTCATATGGACTTGGTTTTAGGTGGTTCTTGAGTCTAAATTGAAGCCCCAGAAGTCTACTTTCCAATGGTGGTGGCCTCACAATTAAATTCCAAGTATACAAAGAGATATGCGAAATTTAGTAAAGACTATTCATTTCCCTCTTAATGATTTGATGCTCATTATTTTCCTAAACTAGTTTTCTTTCATCCCCTCATATTTCCTTCAAATCCAAACCTATAAAGATGATGTTTTTAAATATTTTTTTTTAAAGAGTTCACCTCCCTTTTATTTATTTCCACTCTGTCCTTACTCAGTTGACTGAAAAGTGTAATATTTTAATCAAAATGAGAGTCTCAGAACATCGTAGAAACAACAAAAAATATATTATTTTGAAAAGAGGGTTTTAAGGTCTAAAATAGTTTGGCCAAAAAAATGTGTAAATGTTGGGATTAAAGCTCAAATTCCGTTTTTCTTGTTGAGGATTCTGTGAGAAACACATTCTAATTATCATCATTGGGTAATCAATAGAAAGCGCCCAAGTCTTAGGGCTGGTCAAAATGGGGTGTCTACACATGGTCTATGCAAACGCGAGGAGTGCACATTTTATACAAGATATCATGCGAAAGGCACGTTCAATGCAACAACAAAGAGATACACATTCTATGTAGTCACGAAAGCGTGATTGATAAAATCGATTCAGTCGCAACTTCTGATTTACCTCTCGCAAGAGTTGCAATATGTTTCAAAAGGATACACCTCGTTCATGTTGACTAGTGATGAGTCATGCACCGAAGATACGGTTCGGAGCTTCCGCGGAGACAATTTGAGCTTAAAAGTGAACCTTTCTTGCACTTTCTCGAGATCTAAGAACACAAAACAACAAGAAAACACATAAGGAGAACTCTGGAGGTTTGTCAGCCACCTTGGAGAGGTGTCGGCCACCTGTCGGCCACACTTGGGTGTTGTCGGCCACCGATGGCAATTCAGGACATTTTGGTCTTTTCACATTCAGGTCTTTAAGTATAGGCACCCAAACTTCATTTCCTTACACCACCCTAGCTGAAATTGACCCCTCTTTCATTCTAGACCATTCTTCTCTCTAGATCCGGGCCTTATACGCGTTTTCCAACACCCCACGCGAAGTTGATTCGCTAAAACCTCTTGATTTCATTCGTTTTGAACCGATTGGAATTTGTTTTTAGTGTTTTTTTCTCTATTTTCGCCACTTGAGGCTTGTCCCCCTCGAGTTACCCTTGGGTTCTGTGCCTTTTCCCGGGCTTTGACTTTTTCTCCCATTTTCTCTCTCCGAGGGTTGACTTTTGTTGACTTTTGGCATTATCCACCCATTTTGCCCATTTTCGCCCACTTTCTCACCTCCTTTCCAGATGGCAGACGACATTCCCCATGACGGAGGTTCTCCAAGGATGGAGGGAGATCCCGAGCATGTTCTATTACCACCCAGGGTTTGTCCCTTCGACCCGGAGACATACCACCCCGAGGTGCACATACTACCACCCGATACCATTCGTCATTTTAGAGGATTTGCGCGAGGCGTGCCAGCAGATCTCTTGCTGTGAGAGTCGGAGTCTCATTTATCCTATTGCGCAACTGAGGTATACACTATCTTCTTACATTTTTCGCAATGTACCTTGCATTTCTTGCATAAATCACACTCTTGCACTGTCTTTCATCTACTTGTCTCAAATACATTCTTGCATTGTCTTTTATCTGCTTGTCTCAAACACATTCTTGCACTGTATTTCTTACACTGCCTTTTATCTGCTCATTCTGATTACAGGGGGACTCTCACTCTATCCGAGGATATGAACCACATCTGTGAGAGAGTGGTATATGGACCTCTCCGTTGGCGTCCGTCAGATTGTCGACGAGGCCGGGTTTGGCTTAGTCTGCACAAGGTTATCACCACCAACTCCTTCCACTTCTCTACCATAGGAGACATGACGATGACCTTGTACAACTTTGCTATGCTCATCGGCATCGAGGTAGGAGGTCGGCCGATCCCATATGATACAGACATGGCCGCTTGGATCTACCTACTAGGGACACGTCCACCTCTTTTGATCGAGGATGGTTCTTTATACCTGGTTTGTGGATCATTTTAGAGGGACACAGCTAGAGACCCTAGAGGAGATCGAGCAGTACGCCTGAGGTTTCCTGATGTTCCTCTTCGGCACTACCTTGTTTGCCGACAGGGCAAACACTGTTGGGCTATACCTTTTGAGTGCCGTGGTGGACTTATCCCAGGTCTGGGATTACAAATGCGGTGGCGCTAGCCTCACTACCTTGTATAGCTATATGAGCTCGACATCTCGCGAGAGCAGGAATAGAGCAGGCGCCTACTAGAGAGCCTGAGAGGTATGCTTTACTTTTCTACTTTACATTTCCCTGCAGCTGCTTTTGCATTTTCGTATTAATCGCATTAATCGCATAATCGTATACACATAGTCTGATTACTACTTTGCATTTGTACTTTCTATATCCTGCACCATCCACTTTGCTTTCTTCATTTTCTTTGTATTCTGCATTCTTTGCATTCTGCATTTTTTGGACATTGCACACATACTCTGCTTTCTGCATTGCCTGTGTTTATCTGTTGTATACTCACTGTGCCCTTTTTTATTTTCGCAGCTATGGGCATATGCATATTTTCTGACCCTCGCCCTAGAGTCGGAGGTGGAGATGCCTCTTGTCGTGCTATACCTCACTGGTATGACGGGAGATGCTTACGGAGGACATGAGAGACTTTTCCATTCTTTCGTTGATATTTTGACACGGTGACCGCAACAGAGGTAACTTGAAACTCACAGTTCTTGCTACTTTACTTCAGCTCTGATTCATATTACATATCTAATGACAGCCAAGAATCTGTGCATTTGTTGTTTGCAGATCTCATGGCAGCCCTAGGTGATGATGCCTAAGGGTGTCAGATACCAGTTTGTTGGTGCTTGGGGTGCTTCCTGTTATCGGCTTGTACTTGAGGGCTGTAATGAGTAAGCCTAGTTCTAGGCAAGCGCTCTTCGCTGCACCTTGGGTTTCTTTGTCGAGGTGGTTCTCGTGCCACCTCCGCCATCCATGAGGGCTACAGAGAGTCTATCCTCCCAGGAGGTGATTGACTTTACACGAGGCGTGGAGGCCGACTATTTTCTTGGAGAGGGGGACTATGCGACATATATTCAGACACACCTCATGCCTCGCCTGCGGTATTCATGCTCATGGAAGGAGAGCAAAGAATGCCCCTTGGACGAAGCCGGGCTCGAGCACGAGGCAGAGCCGAGGGTGCCTCTCACCAAATGTAGCTCAGTTGGCTAGAGCTTCCGGTCGAGTTGCCGGGTTGGCAATACACGGAGAGGCCACAGGATTACGATTGAGCCTCCGGTGGCTGTCACAGATATGTCGAGTGCCCGATTCACCTCCCAGTATGCACTATAGTTCTCTATTTTTTCATCCTTGCTCAAATACTTAGATATTCATTCCTTAGGATATTGATCATTCCAAATTACATTTTGCGAGCACCGCAGTGGCACGCCGAGGGATTGCTCGAGATGTTGGCCTCATTCGAGTATGATCTTAAGAAGGAGGCACGCTGGCTTCCATGCATTCAAGTAATTTATTCAGTTTTCTTGCATTTCGGTCATCATATTTCCACTGATACACTGAAACTGACATTTTCACTAAAAATTTTCCCATGCTGCATTGATACACTGCATCTGAAACACTGCATTTTCATATTATATTCATACTCTGTACTCATGCCAGCTTTTGCATGTACTCATTACTCGCATTACATTCATACTTAGTATCTCGAGCATACATATCGGTCGACATATACTAACCGCCTTCTTTGGTGTCCCACTCTTAATGGCCAGCAAAGAAGTGCAAGTATGACGTAGTAAGACTATCGACACCCTCTCAAAGCACAGTGAGGGAGATCTGACAGCTGACACGCGACCGATGGAGACGTCGCGATCGAGATCAGAGGAGCCCTTCAAAGCCTATCA
The DNA here is from genome assembly GCA_025200525.1 of Camellia lanceoleosa. Classification (NCBI taxonomy): domain Eukaryota; kingdom Viridiplantae; phylum Streptophyta; class Magnoliopsida; order Ericales; family Theaceae; genus Camellia; species Camellia lanceoleosa. The sequence goes on along the minus strand of CM045767.1, from coordinate 98,482,213 downwards.
CAAGTGATGACGACGATGAGACCAACGGGACCGAGAACGTGGTCACAAGACACCGAGTAATCGATAGTGGGGACGATGATGCCGCTGGTTCTCGCTTAGTGGTGATGATCTCCGAGCCAAGCTCGAGGTAGAGAGAGTGATGATGACTTTGGTTCGAAAGGAGGTATAAGCAATGGGAAGTTGATGTCGAGCAGATGACAAATCGAAGTCCGCGGTTTCCAGAAAGAGGCACCTAAGAGGGCCTCTCGAGACCCGAGATAGCTGCACTTCTTGATTCATGTATTTTTTGCTTAGTTTTCTTTTTCTAGTAGTGTTAGCACATTGTATGTTTTAGAGCAGTTTATTTTCTTTAAAACTTGTACTCTTCTCACGTAAAAAGTGACCATGATCGGAATGAAAAACAACTTTTTGATGAAAAAGTGTTGTATTTTGTTCTCGAGCACCACATAACATCGCATATAGCATGAAAACGAGATTGATCTTGATTAGAAATTTAAAAGCACATTGTATTGGCACTTTCTTAATCGGGTAATGAATCGAACCAACACTTAACAACCGTGAGTAAAACAACTCGATAATCAAAACAATAAGTTGGTAAACGTAAAACAAAACAAACACAACTTGATAAGTAACACAACAACTTGATAAACAAATCAAAAACAACATAAAAGCTGACTTAACCGTCAGACTACTAAAACAAAGCAATTAATGCACCAAGGTAACGAGAACAAAACATAGGTTTTTTAGCACTATCGATATACAAATTGACCAGAGGATAAAACGAAGTAAGGCCATCGCCAAAGAATCAAAAGGCTATCGGCCATCGTGGTGGCCGATCGCTACCATTAGTGCAAGGAGCCTCCAGATTGCTACCAATTGCCTTCCACTCAAGGGCCTTTATCTTCTACAAAAGTTTAGACTTCAAAGTTTTGTCATTCCAGCCTCTTGCTTTTGCCACAAATGGAACCATTCTTCACCGAAACACTCTTAAATTGGATTGCACGACTTTTAGATGGGTTGGAGAAAGTGAATTTTCGAAGTTTTGGAATAAATGCACTATTCCCGCTAAGTCGTACCCCGCACTGCTGTTTTTTCGTTCCTACATGTCGCGGTTAGGTATTTGGAACCCAAATACTTACATAAGTTTTTGACTTTGGAGGGCAAGAGATATGCCTTCAGAATTGAAGAATTCCAAGTTTTGATGGAATGTCCATTGTGACGAGGAAATCTTGCCCCCAATCCCGCTTTTTTGGTCACATCCAAGCTTTGCAGAAAGGATGTGTGGGCTCTACCTTATATGCAGGCTCGAGCATTGGTTCATAACAGAGAGTTGACATCCCGGTGTTGATTCATCGATTTTTTCGGCATCGGTGAGCTACTTGGATCATGTGACCGTGTTTGAAAAAAGTTTTTGGCAAGATGCCCTTTTGCTTGTGTATGTTGGCTCATTTCCCGCTAGTTGCCCCCGGGGTTGGTTTGAGGAGGGTGTAGCATTTGGACCCATTGAAGTGGCCCAAAGGCTGAAAGAGGGGCCAAGCTACGTTGGCTTTGACTTTAAATCGAGACTTTGATGGGCATGAACATCTTCCATCGATGAGACAAACAAATTCGCAAGAAGTCCACTACTTTTGCAATGTAATGTTTCCACCCTATCTCACATGTGTTTTCACATTATTCGCACTTATGCTCTGCTTTTTCTCTCAAAACCCTTTCTTACCTTTTCTCTCCACATACACCTCTCTATTCTTAATCTTTCTTTTTCTTTCATATCCCTCCCCATATATGGCTCATGGGCAGGTTGAAGCGTAGTGGACTCTTGTCCTCATATATTCAACCTTGAGGCTATTTCTTTCATCAATGGCTAGTTAATTTCTTGAACAAGGGATGATGGTGTTATTGGATGTGCAACAGGTCCGCTGTTGTCGACATTGTTGATGCTAGTTCTTTGGTTTGATTTCCTACCTAAGATGAGCTCACAACATGGCTCTCCTCCTAAGAACTCCAACATTCAAATAGTTAGGTTTGACACACCACGATTCGTACTCTTTTCTATTTTCGGTTCGTGCATCGGTTGGGACCTCGACACTACCCGACATTTTCCCGAGAAGAAGGAGTAGAGTAACTAGCCTTTCCATTCCCAATCCAAGGTTCGCTATAACTAGCTCAATATCCCACTCCTTCATGGAGGACGAAGAGACACTTCTCGCTCCTACTCCCAATTTCAACTATGCCTTATCTGAGCTAATGGCTAAGCTTGGCTGAAGATGAAATTTGTGCAAACCAAGCCTACTTTACAACATCTCGGAAGCTTCCACGAGCTCTAGGAGGGGATGCAGAATTTTCATTTATCTATACCTCACCGAAGTTTATTGCTTTGATCTCAGACTTTCAAATTTTTCCTTTTGAATGTAATAAAGAAAGCAACTTTGATTTGCATCAAGGATAGGAGAACTTTACTATTAAAATCTAATGAAATTGGAGTTGTGGGTATTGGAAATTTTTCTTTTGGTCCAAAAATGGTCTAAGTTGTAAAAAAGATTAATTTGAAGAAAAGTCAAGACTTTTATTAAAACTTTTCAAAACCATTTTCAATAAGGATCGAAAACTTGACACAACTGAATTCATCCACGAGATGTACAACCCTAATCCGTAATAAAATTGCCTATGATCGAATAGCACCGCCAAGATCAGAATCACTTCTGTCAGGTATGATCACAAACTAACCTTCAGATAATGAGGGACAAAGATACCTTGATCAAC